>JAKTYB010000024.1:0-131660 GCA_030561725.1 Grinbergsozyma bentonensis | reverse complement strand
GGAGACTAGCTTCGTTAAGTGCGAGAGACTTAAATATATCGGGGCAACAAGATTAGTCTCAAACTGGAGAAGAGTAGAGCTTTTTGTGCATTACCAAGCAGGGCGATGGACTGTCGTGATTGCACGTGACGACTCAAGCCGGCAGGCCGCCCAAGCGCAGCACTGAAGAGGTGATCGGCGGCAGGAGGCGGAGGGAGCGGAGTGGGCAGAGTGGGCAGCAAGGCGCATTTGCAAGTCTTCGGCGAACGTATTGGGGACGATGAACAATTTTTTCTTTCTCGCCGTCCAAAAAATAAGATCCTCGCGGCCTAATTTTCAGCTCTGTATTGCCCGCGGGCACCTCCGGCTCGGGACTCCGGGCAAAACTCACCCGGGATTTAATTTCCCCTTTTTGTTTAGACCCACGCACGTTTCCTTTTTCGGTAACAGGAGCAGCGCGCGGCTGACGGGGTGGAGCAAAGGTTGCCGCTAGCAGCCTGGAGAACAAGAGAGGGGTAGGAGGATGAGGGAGAACGGAGAGGGAGAGACAGGGGCGTTAGATAAGGTATGGAGCTTGTCTCGAGAGCTAGCGTCGATCAAATTAGCAATCATTTTTCAAGATCCCAAGGGAAACAGATACGGAATTGCCGTGGTCTCAGATGCCACGCTGCAAAGCAGAGCTCCACCCGCGAGTGCAGGTACCAGACGGCGCGGGATGATGCATAGCGACGAACCAAGCAGACGCGAGAGAAACCGTATCCTTTGCAGACAGAACTGGAGCCAAATCCATAGAACCGATTTGCCAAGAAAGTTAATTAGTCAGCCAATTCGGTTGAGGGTGCAAACCCCCCCACTAGAATCTCTCTAGCCTGCGGGGAGCGCGAGCGTGCGGCCGATCCGCCCCATGGCTCCGGCAAAAATAATCAGGCAGCAGCAGCAGCCGGATCATCGCCGTGCCACCTTCTGAAGAGGAGCGAGCTGTTGACCCCGCCAAAGCCAAAAGAATTGGTGAGCGCGTACTCGCCGTCGACCGGAGTGGACTCACGAAGCAGGTTGGTCAGGGGCCCGTCGGGCGACTCCAGGTTGAGCGTCGGCGGAGCTACACCGTGATGGAGCGTTAGTACGCTGAACAGCGCTTCAAGAGCTCCAGCTCCTCCCAGCAAGTGGCCGGTTGCGCCTTTTGTGGACGAAACCGCGACGGACGGGGACACAACTGACGCAATCGCATGTGCCTCGATGGCATCGCCCAGCGGTGTGGAGGTGGCATGGGCGTTAACATAGCCGACCTGGCCCGGGTCAGCGCCGCGCAGGGCCATGGACATGGCCCGGCGGGCCCCGGCGCCATCTGGAGGCGGTGCCGTGATGTGGTGGGCATCGCCAGACGTGCCGTAGCCGGCGACCTCGGCGTAGATGCGGGCGCCCCGGGCCAGGGCATCCTCCAAAAGCTCCAAAACCAAAACAGCGCCGCCCTCGCCCAGCACGAATCCGTCCCGGGCTGCATCAAAAGGCCGTGAGGCCCGCGCCGGCTCGTCATTGAACTGTGTCGACAGGGCCCGAGCGCGACTGAATCCAGCAATGGTAAGCGGGTGAATGAGACCATCAAACGCACCGCACACAGCAGATCTGGCCATACCGAGGCGCAAAAAGTTGTAAGCATCGCCGATGGCATTGGCGCCGGTCGCACAGGCCGTAGCCACGGCGTGCTGCGGCCCGCACAGCCCGTACGAAATGGAGACGTGGCCGGCCGCCATGTTGGTTAGCAGATTGGGCACAAACATAGGCGACACCTTCCGGTAGCCGTGAGCCTCGAAGTTTGTGGCATTGTCGTAAAATGTGTCGAGCCCGCCCATGCCTGATCCAATCACGACAGCCATTTCCTGCGGGGTATCCGGGGAGGCTGGGATGCCAGCGTCCGCCAGGGCCTCAGCTGTGCTTTTCAGGGCATACTGGATAAAAAGAGGCAGCTGTCGGCCTCTGGCCGACTTGTCTGTAATGCCGGCCTGCGCTTTGTCAGTCTGGGGCACCTGGCCAGCGACTCGCGATGGCAGAGAGGCATAGTCAGAGCCGAGAGCCGAGATGCCACAGGCTCCAGACAGAAGAGACGTCCAGTTTTTGGCTGTGCCAATGCCGAGGGGCGAGACAGCTCCGAGGCCGGTGACTACAACTCGAGGCAGAGACATGTGAAAAATGTGGAGAATCTGGCATCGGACTCAATCAGGCGGGGCGCTGGAGGCTGGGAGCAAAGCCACTAGAGCAAGTAGTGGGGCAAGTAGCCGGGAGCAAGTAGCCCCCAGGGGGGTGGGGGGTTTAGTGGCTACTGGATGCTGGTTCCAGCTGGGAGGGCTCAGTAGGAGCGCTGGCCAACGTCGAGGACGTCACGGTAGCTACAGACCAACGAGGACCCAGGTTGCAAGCCTGGAGCACAGACAACCGAGTGCTCGCAAATTTGTCGTAACTGCTCTCGGGCAGAATATATAAGGCAGATCGCCTAGCGCCTTCCCTCACCTGGGACTGACGCCAGACTCATGGGTTCCCAGACCATCCGAATCGTGGGGCGCTGCCCCGCGGTACGCTGGAAGCCACTGCAGCGAGGCCAGCTGAGTCGCAGCGCTACCATTAAGCTTACTCATTCTCAGCAGTGGCAGCGCCAGCACCAGGGGGCGAGGGAGCAGAGAGTAGCTAGACATGCTTCTCAGCAGCAGGCACTTACGCTTGCCAACAAGCTTGGTCTTTCCGCTGCCGCCAGCCAACTGCGGACTGCGGAATGCGGCGCTGCTGATACGTGGCCCGAGACACCAGGTAGTTGCTACTCGGCAGGGGCTCTTAACGAAGCAGTGCGTAGCGAGTGCAGTGACTGATCGACTGAATGTCTTGGCATGGCCCAACGTCCTAGTGGGCAGGCGCAAACGGCGCATCAAATTATACCGAGCTGACCCGGGACTCCGCGGTCAGCAGCAAGCGAGCCGGCCACTCCGGTATGGCCCAGTTGCGTAGGCCCAGGCGCGGGCAGTGCGGACCCTGACCCTCGCGTTTGGGATTGAGGTAACCCTAACCCGCAGGATCCACTTTGAGCGGCCTCGGCATGGGTTTCTAGGGCTGGCGTGGTGAGCCGACAGGGTAGGGGCCGGAAGCAAGCAGCTGCCAATGATCGTGGTTAATGCCATCCCCAGCCGTAGGTATCCGCGAAAGTGCACGTTCCTACTTCAAAACGCTCTACCCAACAAACATGGGATTCGTCCTGTTCAGTAGGGCAAACACGCTTATTCTCCCACTGGCCGTATTTAGCCTCGCCAGCAGCTACCCGGTGCTGCTGTTTCAGTGTCTGACCCTGAAGTCCACGAGAACGTCACAGCCCAGCCCCTTCCTCTTTCCAGTTATGGAAATGTTCCAGTTTGTTGCGCGCTAGCGGGAGGGCTTGGTTTTCGGCATCGGGGTAGATTCCGGGGTGTGGTTGCCAGAGCAGGCCCAACCCGCCACTGGCGTCATCACATCGAAGCTGCGCCATCACCTTCCACCGTTGGGAGATGAAATCGAACAAGTCGGGGGGTGCAGCTGCTTGGCGGGCAGTGGCGGATCGGGTCAGTCTAGCGGCAGTCGGTGGCTCGCATTGCTTTCAGGACAAATTCGGCCAGTCTGGCCCAACTGCTACAAAATGCCGAGCTCCAAGATCGCAAACCTAGGGACTATTGTGTGAAACGCTCAGGGGCTGTCTCAGCCCAATAGCGCCCCGCCCAGGCGATGATTATAGGTAAGACATGCAGAGACGACAAGGCGGTGGGGCAGGGCAGGGCAAGTGACAGCAGGCGCGTGGGACGATAAGCGCTGGGATGCGCGGGCAACGGATGGTGCCAGAACTCAATTTGAGAGACGGGAAACGGAAAATGGAAAACTGCCATTAGTGGACAGGCGGCCAGGATGTTTTTAGCGCAGGCTGCCAGTCAATCGACGGCTGGCCGGGACCAGGGGCTGGGCCGGGGTGTGCTGTCGTTTGTGCCTGCCACCTGTCGCGAGATGACCCAATATGGCCAAGAGAGAAAAACAGGATGGGAAGGGGCGGCGGATAGCCGCTCCACAATCCAGATCAGTCACAAGTGGAGTGTGGTGGATGGTACGTGGATTGACTAGAGAGGTCCCAAATGGGCCGAATGGGGTGTCTGCTCGCCAGCTGTTTCCGTGAGCTTTGCGGTTCCTCGCGCTCCGCCCTTTGTCATCCCATTGCTCAGCCCCCAAAGGTAAACGCCCAGCGAGCCCCAAGAATTTAGTTGCTAGCGCTACTGGCAGTAGCTAGCGCGCCCAGCGGCAAAAATACCAACTGCCACTGCAGTAGCACTGCAGTGCGAGAAAATAACAACCAATGGAGTAAGCAGGCTAGAGTGAGAGAACAACGAAATGCCAGTGCGTTGGCCAACGATGATGCTCAAAAGCCGCAACATCTGTATACACTACAAACTTTCGCCCTCTCTTGCCCTTCCAACGCCTCAGACAGGGCCCTGGTGGGCCCGTAGCGTTCCGACTCTCTGAACAACTTCTGATACACTGGCAAGCAGGCCCCCCTATCTCCGACCCCACTAAACTGGCACCCAACAGCGAGCCGCGGAGGGGCACATGTACGACACTCGTAGCAAAAGTGGAGCGATGCTGGAAAGCTGGAGGAGGATAAAATCGAGAAAACATCTTTGGATTGAGTCTTTCGACCCATCCTCTCCACATCTTACTTTTGGCCACTCGCTTTTGCCCCTCCGCCTCAGACTCCAACGTCCAATAATTTCCCATTATTTTCTGGTACCTGCAGAGTAGACTGGAAAAAACGTTGGCAGGCGCCTTCGGTGCCAGCAACCCCCTCCCGGGGGGGGAGCCCACAGTGCTTTTTGCAGCCATCGCCCGGAACCATGGATGGGTCTCATGCGGGACCCTGGCGGGCCCCAAATGCGTAAATTCAACGCGAGCGATAGGGCGGGCAGTTGCTCGGGCTCGGCTGGGGTGCGCCCGACCTGGACTATATAAAGAAGCCGATGGCACTAGGTAGAAACCAGCTCAATAGGCCCAAATATAGTAACAAGAGTATCTCCACCGAAAGATATTCAACACTCTTTACAATCCACCACTCGAATAGCCGACTCTTTGTCTATCAACCCCCCACCCTCAACCTGTCAACCCACCTGTCAATATCCAGAATGACCCAGTCTGCCCCCACCCAGGTTGTCACCAAGAAGACCCCCACGACCACCAAGCGTCTGTCGGGCGCCGCTGCCGGCTATGGCGGAGAGATCCACGATGTCTCGCTCACCTGGGGCGGCGAAACGCCCTATAATGAGGACCGCAAGGAGACCGATCCCTACAAGCAGCGTGAAATCATCAAGCAGCACATGGCCGGAGCTTTCCGTGTCCTGGGCCGCAAGGACTACACTGAGGGTTCGGCCGGCCACATTACTGTGCGCGACCCCATTGACCCCCACACCTTCTGGATGAACCCGCTGGCCGTCCACTACTCGCTCATGAAGGCCTCGGATATGGTCCATGTCGACGCAGAGGGCAACATTATCGGTGGCTCTCGTCGCCCCATCAATGCTGCAGGCTTCAAGATCCACTCGGCTCTTCACAAGGCCTGCCCCGAGGTCCAGGCCGCTGTGCACACCCACTCCATCTACGGCAAGGCCTATTCGGCCTTTGGCAAGCCCCTGGAGATGATCAACCAGGACGCCTGTGTCTTTTACAACGCCCACGACGTGTACGACGACTTTGGCGGCGTTGTGCTTGAGGACGAGGAGGGCGTCAAAATTGCCGAGTGCCTGTCCAAGAACCCCCGCAACAAGGGTCTCATTCTGCGCAACCACGGCCTAATTACCGTTGGTCAGACTGTCGACGAGGCCTGCTACCTTTTCACCCTCATGGAGCGCTCCTGCCAGGCCCAGTTGCAGGTCGACGCTGTCAACCCGGCCGTCAAGAAGCCGGTCTACATTTCGGCCGAGGCTGCGAAGTACACTTTTGACCAGGTCTCGGACCCGGACTCGCTCTACCTCGAGTTCCAGCCGGACTACCACTACGAGTTGGCTCTCAGCAACGGCGAGTTTTTGCACTAGAGGCAAACTTTAAAAGGCAAGGCTGGTCTCTGCCCTGTATTTTTTTCTCTGTAGTTTTATCCATTAATTTTCTAGTATGGCTGCCCTGCCCTCGGC
This sequence comes from Grinbergsozyma bentonensis, assembly GCA_030561725.1. Lineage (NCBI taxonomy): Eukaryota > Fungi > Ascomycota > Dipodascomycetes > Dipodascales > Trichomonascaceae > Grinbergsozyma > Grinbergsozyma bentonensis. Next base: position 125,505 of record JAKTYB010000024.1, on the reverse strand, counting down.
GCTGAAAGCCCGCCTTTGGATGGGATCTCGCAGTGCTGGCTGCGCTCGCTGATCGATGATCGAACGACTCGCAACAAGCGTGGACCGTGAGGACCGCGGGGTTCAGTGACTTTTGAATGGGGTACACCACGAACATGCTAAGAGTGTTGCATCCAGTGGATTAGGGCAGAGCTTAAGCCGGGCCGAAGACAAACGCCATGTCCACCTGACGGGCCCGCTAACGGGGCGCTGCCCCAGTCTTCGAGCCCCAAGTCATTCCCCGGCGTACATGAACAGGGCGTACGGCTGTGATTTTTAGGAATGCACGTCCCCCAACAGTAAGGGGCAGTCACACGACGTAAGCAGCGAGGATGCTTTTGAGAGCGCAGAACAAAAAGGCTGGACGGGAGGCAGCTGACCCTGCAGGTGAGGTGCGTGGCGCGCTTGGTACCAGCGTCAGCGGCAGTTTGAAGCGGCAGTCGGAGCGGAGTTTTTTTTTCAGCGCATCCGGGCAGGTACTTTTTCGCGCGCCCCAGTGGCCAGCTGCACGCTGTGCATGCCAATACCAGTGCCAATATTAACGTTTGCAGACAGGGGGCGTGAGCCAAGCCAGAGGGAAGGAGATGGCCGGCGGAAGCGAGCACGAGTGCGTAAGCGAGAGCGATGCAAAATACGGGAAAGATGAGCGGAATCTGCCGGTAACCTGCGTGGAGTCCATGAAGCCACGGGATACCGGCCTACGCGCACAGTGCGGGGTGGGGCTTTTCAGGGCTTGCCTTCGGGAGAGCGGGGTCTGCAGGACTGTAGATTTTTTGACGGCCGGGGGGGATCTCACACGCAGAGATGCGGGATATCCCGGGGAAAGCAAGTGGCGTGGGATGCCGGGCAGGAATTTGGGAGGCTGACAGCGGCTGTCGGCTCTTGGCAGTGCCCAACAGGTCGCGCTGGTTCCGATTCTGGGCTCTCGCGCTGCAGTCTGCGCCAGCAGGAACGCCGTGCCATGCACCTTGGGGTGCAGACCGGGTAACTGTTTCTGCAGTAGGTGCCGCTCTGCACAGCCGCTGCGAATGTCAGAATGATGGGGAACAAACTCTACCAGGTGTCGGCAGCTGAGGGGTTGTTATGTAGCGAGCGCGCGGGCTTCTTTATTAGTGTTTTAGCAATAATTTGGCGGCCAGGGTGACTCAACTTGAAGGACTACTATCCCGCCTTCCCCACCCGGCTTGCTGATCTCCAGGACCCTTCCCCTCTCGCGCTGCGCCTGGGAGCAAAAGCTACGCCAACACGGCCAGCAAGAGGGTGGTCCAAGCCAGGGGATATTTGCCAGATTCTGCGCAGTCGGAAAAAAAACACCTCATAGGCCTCGAAAACATCCTGCTATGCTATGCCGCTACCGCGGCATCCCATTTGTCGCCGGCCTTTTGCGACTTTTTGTGATCCCCCTCCGCGACGGCCCATCGCCATCGCCTCCCGCAGCGGCTGCATAGAACACCTAGCGCGCAGTCGAGCAAGCCCCTAATGGCTCAGGACCAAGCGCTATCTGAGGGTTGCCGCCCGTCTAAAATGACTCGCAGCGCCAAGAGTGACCCTGACCCACTAGCCGTTTATCTCTCAACCGTTATTGGCCAGTGCGACACGACCCCAGCTGATAAGTACTATTGCCCGCCGCTAGTGGGCGGCATCCCGGGGGGATGCCGGCAGAAAACACCTAATCAAACTATTCGGCTGCACATTTCAGGGGATTCCCGGCCGATAGCTCTGCGCAAGGCTTTTGATAAGCACCAGCCATTAGTGCGCTTCCTGCCATTCGTGTACTCAAACGCTCCTCGTCTTCGGCACTTTCCGCACTCCCTACTAAGCCCAAATGTCATGACAGGCAAGGCCCTCCCAGTCTTTGTTTCAGGCGCCCTTACCCTCCACCTTGCCCCCAAAACAGCTCTCTCACCTTGCAGTGCCGCGCGCCGTCGCCCTCACCCTTTGCGGGAAACCAGCCCTTGCCCCGCCCACGGCGAACTTCTGGACGAGCAACAGTCGTCAAAACTCTGTACTGTCGGACGACACGGGTCTTCTAAGCTTGTCATCTCTGCTTCATCAGAGAGTTCCTTGAAGAAACGACCGTGATCGGCAGTTCCCCGCCCGCCCTCGCTGGAAGACCCGCGGCATGCCATCCTCTGCTTCCCTGCACCAGTGGAATACGCCGGCAAAAAGCAATGTCGCCAGCAGACGTTAAGCCCGTTTAGGCAACCACACTCGATATTTTTCCAATGTGAGCTTATCAGCACTGAACGGTTTTCCAGCCCATCTACTTCTCCCTGCAAAGTATAAGTAGCCCCCCCCTGGCCTGGCTCTGTATCTTTTCTTGTCAGTCGTATAGCCTCTCCCTCCAACCTAAAATGTCCGACACTGAAAAAGAGGCCTTCAAGGCCGGCTCCAACGATTCCTTTGACAAACCAGAGTACACCGAGGGCGAGACCTCTGGCGCTATGGGCTGGTACTTCAAGCTCGTCAACTCTCTGGGTGTCGAGGAGCGTGGTATCGAGCGTGTCATGGAGGAGGATAAGCATGATACTGATATTCTCAACACCGGATCCATGTGGCTGGGTGGTAACCTTGTCATTGCTACCTTCGACCTCGGTGTGCTTGGACCAGGTGTTTTTTACCTGTCTTTCTGGAACTGCTTTTTGGTCAACATTTTCTTCACCATTCTCGGTGCCCTGCCCGTGGCCTTCTTCTCCACGTTTGGTATCAAGACCGGTATGAGACAGATGGTTGTCTCCCGATACTTCGCCGGTTACAACACAGTCAGACTCTTTGGCCTCATTAACGCTATTGCTTGCTGCGGCTGGTCCATCGTCAACACTATTGCTTCTGCCCAGATTCTGCATGTATTGGGTCCAGAGGCCCCCAACGATGGCGGTGTTGGCTCCGGCTCGGGCCACATGCCCGCCTGGGTCGCCATCCTCATCATCTCCCTCCTTTCGTGCTTTGTTTCTTTCCTCGGTTACGACATTGTCCACGCCTTTGAGAAGTACACCTGGATCCCCATGGTTATTATGTTCCTCGTCATTGCCATCAGATTCGGCATGAGCCACGCATTCGTCTACGGTGACATGGGTGGTGGTCGCGAGACTGCAGGTGATGTTCTTTCCTACGGTGCTACCATCTACGGTTTTGCCACTGGCTGGGCCTCCTACGCTTCGGACTACACTGTCTACATGCCCACCAACACCAACCGTACCAAGGTCTTTTTCTGCGTCTTGGCTGGTGTCTGCACCCCTGTCATTTGTGCTCTCGTTCTGGGATCTGCAGTAGGCATGGCTATTCTCAATGAGAATGAGCCCCGTTTCGCTGATGCCTATGGCGAGAACTCGGTAGGTGGCCTCATCTTTGAGGTGCTCGTCACCAAGTCTGTGCACGGCTTTGGTCAGTTCTGCATGGTTATTATTGCCCTTTCTACCGTTGCCAACAACATCCCCAATATGTACTCACTTGGTCTCTCCGCTCAGGTCATGTGGTCTGGTTTCCACCGCATTCCCCGTCCCGTCTGGACTATCATCGGTACTTGCATTACCATCGGCGTTTCCATTCCAGCCTACGATTATTTCGCTGGTTTCATGACCAACTTCATGTCCATCATCTCCTACTGGCTTGCCATTTACACCTCCATGTTCCTTTCCGAACACTTCATTTGGAAAAAGGGATTTAGTGGTTACGATCTGACGGCCTACGACAAGCCTAAGGAGCTTCCCGTGGGCATTGCTGCCGCCTTTGGCTTCTGCTGTGGCGTTGCTGGTGTCGTTGTTGGTATGGCCCAGACTTGGTACGTTGGAAAGCTTGCTGGTGATATTACTCTGCCCTATGGCGGTGATATCGGATTCGAGCTTGGTTTTGGTTTCTCATTTATTGGCTACAACCTTGTGAGAATTGCGGAAAAGAAGTACTGGAAGTACTAAGTTTGTTTGGAACTGTTTAAAAGATTGTATAATTTTGAATAATGTACTCTTTGGTTGGGTTTTAATTTGAATTTGAGAGTCAAAAGCAAAATGCAGGCATGGGCTTTGGCTTCTGGAGTCTGCATTGAAATAATGTCAACTACATGGTAATACACAGCTGGATGGCCATGTTCTATTGCTGTCTAAATTCATGACTATTTATAGTATTGTATCGTAGCGTCCGCTTCTCGCTCGCAGCCTTCTCATCGCTCATCTACAGTGAACCTAGAGATCGTCGATTCGCTTGCTGCTATTGGCGCGCTCTCTAGGCGTAAAAATCGTACTTTTTGATCCCCTGACCGCTCTTCACAGCGCCCTTCTCCTCTTGTTCGAGGTGGATCCTCACCACGTCAGCCATAGCTTCAATGAACTCTGGATCTCCGTTAAGAGACTCTGCACGCTTGATCTTTTCCGGGTACTGAGCGTCTTCTTTGATTTCAATGTCGACCTCGTGAAGAGTCTCAATGTGGTCCGAAGTAAAGGCAATGGGGACAATAACAATACCAGGGGCCTGCTGTTCGACCACTGGAATAACTTTGGCAGTCTGGGCACCCAGCCAGGCCTTGGGGCCAACCTGAGACTGCCACACAAGTCGGTAGGGATTAGAGAAGCCAAGGTTCTGCATAACGTGGTAGACAGTTGCGGCAACCTCAGCCGGGTATGGATCGCCTTGGTTGACTACATCCATAGGAAGAGAGTGGGCTGAAAACAGAATTACAACGTCCTTTCTCACGTCCTCTGGAAACTCGTTGAGTTTAGCTTCGACGTGGTTGGCAAAGACCTTAACAAGGCCAGGATGCGTCGGCCATCTGTCAATTGACGACCACTTGATCTTACCTGCTGGGTCCATCTGCTCTCTAATCTTCTCCAGCTCCTTAATGGAAGATCTGGTCGTGGAATAAGAGTACTGAGGATACTGCGAGAAAGCGACGGCTCTAGTGATGCCGTCGTCAAGCATCTTTTGGTACGTTTCCTCTGTCAGCGGCTTGGCGTAGCGAAAAGCAATGTAGGGGACATGAGGTGCTGTGGCCGGGCAAATCTTGTCGAGTAGCTTGCAAGCCTCGGTGGCCTGATACTCGCTCCACTTGCGGATAGGTGAGCCGCCGCCAATCTCTTCGTAATGCTTTTCAATAGTCGGCGTTCTCCGCCAAGCAATGAATTTGGCCAGGGTTTGCTGGAATCTGCCGAGAGGGATCAGGTCTCCGTCTGAAAAGAGGCGAAGAAGAAAGTCATAGGTCTCTGGCACAGTAGAAGGTCCGCCCATGTTCAGTAGAACCACGCCAGTTTTGCCCTTTGGCGGGACAGAATAAAACCTGCGCAGAGCTGGGATTGACCTAGCAAACGATCTGTTTAAAAGAGTCATGTTTGTCAGTAAAGAAGAACTCGGGGGAGGCCGTGTGAAGATGGAACCGGGGATGCTGCTACCTAAATAAGTCTCGAAAATCTAATTGGTTTTGGACATGTGGGACTAGAGACCAAGTAGGGATCAAGTGGGGGAATGATGTCCAGGCGGTCGCAGACCTAAAATGGCGGACCGCAGGGCTTGGTTTATGGAGAAGAAAGTTGAGAAAGAGATAAATTCGGGAAGCTGGTATATCCAAACATTTCGAACCCCAAGTCCTATTCTCTAGTTCTTCGACTCTGTGGCGAATTTAACGTTGCTACGTATGCCCCGAGGAGCAATGCGCTGCACCAGATAGGGCAGCGGCAGTGGCGACATGACAGGCCAGGCCAGGGTAGCGACGCTGGGGTTCAGGGATGGTAAAGAGAGACTGTATACGCAGTGATATGGTAAAAATTGGAATTAAACAAGTGTGGAGAAGTATTTCATTAGTATCTTGGCTTTTCTCTGTGTAGCGGCCTGGTGTTAGCGCTAACTTTCGGATCGGCATATGCGAGATGGCAACGCCCCAACGTCTGCAGGCCCAGCCCGGCAGCAGTTGACACAATAGAATTCCGGTGGGTTGGGCGGCGAGTTTCTCGCAGTTAGGGCTCTCTGTCAGGGCTCACTGCAGACTCGCAGCGCTCACAGCGCAGATCTCGGGGTCCCCAATCGAGAAATCGTGGGGCGCTGCCCCATTTTCACAGTGACTGCTAGGTTCGGAATAACCGACCCCTGCCAGCGCACTACGAAGGGGACTAGAAACTCTGATAGAGAGCTGTCTCCAAGCAGAGCTCTAGACCTAATCTCCAACATGGCAATCTAAAAACCCATTCTGCACATCGCCCTTGTTCTCCGACAGTCTCGTTCTCACCATTCCCCGCGCCACTCAGCCTCAGCCCAACTTCTGGAACAGGGTAATGTTGCCACGGCTGTGCGTCTCTCCAGAACTCCCCAGGAACCAACAGCCTCCTATCATTGCTGGCAACACTACCAAGACATTGAGCCACAAGATGGATTACGAAGGATCCCCATGGGACGATGCTCATTCGACATCGTCGAAAACGCTTGGAAGCTACGAACCCGATCCTTTTCACCATGATGGTGATGGATTTGAAGCCACTGCGAGCCAATTGGACCATTCTCCATCGCCGGCGGTGGAGGCCACCGAGGAGAAAGCCGAGGCTGAAACTGAGACTCACACTGCACCAGACCTTGCCCCAGCATTCTCGGCCTCCGAAGATATGACAGCATCGACGATTGGATCACCCTCGCGGCCGCGGGGCGGCGCCAGAAGCAGAGCTGCCAAGAAGAAGCAGGTGATGGAGACGATAAAAGTGGAGGAGTCCAGCAGCAATCCGCTGGGCCCACTGGACGAAAGCGGACCAGGAGATGAGACTGGTGATTCTGCTCCCGCAGCCCCCGCAGCCACGCAGGAAGATGTGGCCGCTGGAGAGTTCTCTGAGCTCAAACTTACTGATAAGTCAGAGTCCGCCGGTTTTTCTAGAAAGCCGAAAGAATTGTCTGAAACTAGCACAATCCCTGCAGCATCGGCAGTGGGCGAAAATAACTCGCCATACGTCTTTGAAATTTCTGTTGGTGACCCCATCAAGGTGAGTGACATTGCCACATCTCACACTGTTTACACGGTGACCACAACGACAAATCACCCTGAGTTTGCAAACAAGCAGGCCTCTGTAACGCGTCGTTACAGAGATTTCCGCTGGATTTATCATGCCCTGGAGGACAATCATCCGGGTATTATTGTTCCCCCGCCACCAGAAAAGCAGGCAGTCGGCCGTTTTAACGAGGATTTTGTTGAAACCCGTCGTTTTGCATTGGAAAATATGCTGAACAAGGTGGCCAAACACCCTGTTCTCTGCAATGACAAGGACTTTTTGCAGTTTCTTGAGTCTGACGTTTTTACGAGAGCACACAATGAACCCGTCGAGCAGCCGCCGAGCTCTTCAGGTGGTTTCATGTCCTCACTTGGTGGTGCTCTCTCGTTCTCAGCTCGATTTGTGGAGACCTCCGAATGGTTTGCTGAGAAGAAGACAACTGTTGACACGCTCGAGGCTCAGTTCAAGTCTATGGCAAAAGCTATGGATACTGTCATCACCCAACGTCGCGAGCTTTCGGATGCAACTGGCGAGATGGCTACCACGCTGGAATCCCTGAGTGATGTTGTTCTCAGTAAGGGCATTGCTTCGCTGCTACATGGGTTCTCCGCTGCCCAGACGCGCATTCGTGATCTGTATGCTCGCCAGTGCATGCAAGACATTATGTCGATGTCCAATACGCTTGACGAGTATTTGCGTTTAATCCAGTCGGTGCGGGCCGTATTTGCACAAAGACACAAGGCGTACTTTACGGCCCAAACTGCCGAGGCTGATCTCACGAAAAAGCGCCAATACTACGATAAACTGCTAAGACAAGGCAAAACACAGCAGGACAAGATCCAGCAGCTTCAAAAGGAGGTGTCAGACTATGAGAAGCGTGTAGTAGAGACTCGTGTCGCATTTGATGACATTTCCCGCCTGATTATGTCGGAGTTTGAGCGTTTTGAAAACGGTCGTGTGCGTGACTTTCGCAATGCTGTCGAGCTGTTTTTGGAAAATGCTGTGGAGGCCCAAAAAGAGGCGATAGAGGTGTGGGAGACATTTTATCAGATGGAGGTTGCACGTTGACAGCTTTGTAATATTTATCCTTGTACGATGTAGATGAAGAGATCCGAGTATCGTGTCGTCCCGGGGCGTTGGCATTCTCCCTCCTCAACCTTTGCTACATTTTGAGGCAAGAGAGAAAAATATTCTGCTCAAAAAAGGATGCACCGCTGACGTATAGGAATTTGTCTATAGATCTTCGTAACTAACACCTTCAGCTTGCTGAGCGCCATGCAGCAGTGCCTCAACAACCCCATCCCAAAAAGGCAAACAATTGAATCCGTCCCAACTGGGGCATCGGGCCTGCATCATACGGCACCAGCTGGAAATCTAGCTTCTCTCACACGGCTACGAGAAATAATAGCTCTTTATTTTGTCTTCTTATATAATGCCATCGATCGATCCCTCTACTCTCTCGTCCTACACCTCAATTGTCCTCAGGCACACTTCGGTGAGCCTCAAAATCAACTGGGCGCGCCAGATTGTGTCTGGACTTGTCAGATTCAACCTCGAAACCTCCGCCAGCAAGGTGGTTCTTGATACCTCGTTTCTTGATGTGAAAAGCTCGCGATTCAATGGATCTGCGGCCAAATTCTCGATAGCGCCTCGCTCCGAGCCGCTTGGCAGTACTCTTACAGTGGAGCTGCCATCCGAGCCCAAAGAGGGCGAGAACACTCTGGATATCGAGTTTAGTACCACCGACAAGTGCACTGCTCTCCAGTGGCTGAAACCAGAGCAGACAGCAGGCAAAAAAATTCCTTACATGTTTTCGCAATGTCAGGCTATCCATGCTCGCTCCCTCTTCCCGTGCTTTGACACTCCATCTGTGAAATCAACATATGACATCACTGTGACCTCTGATCACCCTGTTGTTTCATCAGGAAATCCCGTTGAATCTAATTTTTCTGGCGAATATAAGTTCAAGCAGCATGTGCCCATCCCATCTTACCTCTTCTCGCTCGCTTCAGGTGATCTTACGTCTGCGTCCATCGGTCCCAGATCCCTCGTGTACTCAGAGCCCAAAGATATCAAAGCTTGTCAGTACGAGTTTGAGGCTGACACTGAAAAGTTCATTGAGACGGCTGAGAAGCTCATTTTCCCCTACGAGTGGAAGACGTACAATGTGCTCGTCCTCCCTCCTTCCTTCCCGTATGGTGGTATGGAGAACCCCAACATCACGTTTGCTACGCCAACCCTTATCTCCGGTGACAGACAGAATGTCGATGTTATTGCCCACGAGCTTGCCCACTCATGGTCAGGAAATCTCGTTACAAACTGCTCCTGGGAACACTTCTGGCTCAACGAAGGTTGGACTGTGTACCTGGAGCGTCGCATTGTGGCTGCTCTGCATGGTGAAGAAGCCAGACATTTCTCAGCTATTATCGGATGGCAGGATTTGCAATCTGCTGTCAAGGAGATGCCTGAGGAGTACACAAAGCTCATTGTGGATCTCAAGGACAACAAGGACCCTGATGACGCCTTCTCTACTGTTCCTTACGAGAAGGGTTCCACGTTTTTATTTTACCTGGAAAATCTTTTGGGTGGCAAGTCTGTTTTTGATCCTTTCATTCCCCACTACTTTAGCAAGTTCAAGGGCAAGTCGCTTGACTCGTTTGAATTCAAGGAAACACTCTATGACTTCTTTAGCGATAAAAAGAATGTTCTTGATAGCATTGATTGGGACACCTGGTTTTATGCTCCAGGTCTTCCCCAGAAACCGAAGTTTGATACGTCTCTTGCTGATGCTTGCTACGAACTTGCTGACAAATGGGTTTCTTCTGCCATTGCGAATGACCTGAAGAAGTTTAGCCCCTCAGATATCGCTCTCTTCTCCACCACTCAGCTGGTTGTTTTTCTGGAGAACCTTGGTTCTAAGTTTAAGGACAGTTCGATCTCCAGTGAAAATAAACTTCTTGCGAATGAGCAACTTGACAGTGTATATAATGTCAGTGCATCTCGAAACCCTGAGGTGATTGCCAGATGGTATACCCTTGCTGTGGATAGCAAATTTGAGAGGGAGTATTCCAGATTGGCTGATTGGCTTGGAACTGTCGGAAGAATGAAGTTTGTGCGCCCTGGATTCAGAAACCTAAACTCTGTAGACAAGGCATTGGCCCTGGAGACGTTCGAAAAGAACAAAGATTTTTACCATCCCATTTGTAGATCAATGGTGATGAAGGATCTTGGACTTTAAGTCTTGCTAATTTCTCAATAAAGATATTTACACTACATACCTGCTATCCGAATAGACAGCATGGAGCATTGTATCAGAATTTCGATGATACGCTCAGTATCGACACTCTGAAATCTAACTGTGCTTGGGGATTTCATGTAGTCAGTACTCTTCCATAAAAGGCCCAAAATAGGTTATCAGTTACGGGGAATGATCTCTGGATAAAGAACGACCACTCGGCCAAGCCGTCCTCACCAGCTATTTCTTGGTCATCAAGAGGGCGCTAAAGAAGAAGGGAGAAAGACTATCTTATCATCAAGAATTGTAATGGAATCCGGCCTTCAGCAAGGCTCAAATCTCTGATTGACATGGCTAACTTTATCGTGTAGACTCCCATAACCGCAAGAAAACGATCCCGGATTGGTAAAAATGGAGCGCAATTGAGGTCCGTAATATCAGGGTTGATGAGGGCATATATCCAATCCTAATCCAGATGATATCGACGAGCTAATTATGGCGGACATGAGATACCCTATATTGTGACCATTTCCCTAGCTTTATAATGTTTGAGATTATCAGAGGCTTGCTCCTGCAAGAAAAGATGAAAAACCAAAAAGAAAAATGGAAGATGAAACATGATGTAATAAACTGAGATAGCCGTTTTTCAAAATACATCATAGAGTCAGTACTGTTTCAATTTTCAACTTGACTACGGCATTAGCATCCAGTCGGGGCGCAACTCGTGATTTTGGCGAAGTGACGCTGCGGCAGAACGGCAGAACCCCTAATCAAAAAATTTCTTGTTGTAGCATGCCTTGTTAAGGAAACTGGAAATGCCGTTGTAGTTCACTTTAAGCCAAGGTCACTGACTAATTCTTCTCTGGCGGCCAGCTATCCTCGCTCCCCTTCGCTCCATGCCCTCATCGGGAATTCTGCCGAGCGCTATTGTACGGCTGTGCAATACATACGGCTGTGCAATATGTATGGCTGTCAAGCGTACACGGTGTGCACTCCCAGCGTGCACGGTGTGGGACTGTCCAAAATAGGTCCCAACCCTACCCGACGCCATTCATCACTCCCACTCATCAGCGCTCGTCAGAATCTCACGAACAACTTACCAGTATGCAGATTTTCGTCAAGACCCTGACTGGTAAGACTATCACCCTTGAGGTGGAGTCTTCCGACACCATCGATAACGTCAAGACCAAGATCCAGGACAAGGAGGGAATTCCCCCGGACCAGCAGCGTCTTATCTTTGCCGGTAAGCAGCTTGAGGACGGCAGAACCCTTTCCGACTACAACATCCAGAAGGAGTCCACTTTGCATTTGGTTCTGAGACTCAGAGGTGGTGTCATCGAGCCCACCCTGAAGCTTCTCGCTTCCAAGTACAACTGCGACAAGCAGATTTGCCGTATCTGCTACGCCCGTCTGCCTCCGAGAGCCACCAACTGCAGAAAGAGAAAGTGCGGTCACACCAACCAGCTCAGACCTAAGAAGAAGCTCAAGTAAACGGTTTCGCCTCGTTGCTACAGCTGTTTACGCTTTTTTGCTAAAAGGCGCTAAAAAGTATGTTCTTATGAATCATATATTAATGTATTTTCTTGTATGAGTTTGCAGTTTGCACTCCGTTTGTTGGTCATTTGCTTTCTGTTAGTATCGCTGCCGAATTTCCATTCACAGTAGATATAAAACATGGAATGCATTCAATAAATAAGTTATTATAAATAGGCACAGAAGATTCGTCTTCTGGCACAGTTAGTACACGTCGGGTGTCATTTGAGGGCTCTTAGTCGGCTCGTGAAGCATTAGCTCGGGGCAAAATTTAACCAAAGCATCGTGTAGTTCCTTTCGGATAATAGGTTTGCTCAGCACACTGTTCATGCCTCCCTTCACGCACGCCTCGACAGTCTCAGCATCAGTGTCAGCGGTCAAACCAATAATCGGATAAGGGTAGCCAAGATTACTGCGCAGTACCTTAGTCGCGTCGATACCATTCACTACTGGCATGTGCACATCCATGAACACGAGATCAAAATTAACGCCATCTTTGATCGCATCTTCGATATGCTGAATAGCTTCGCGACCATTACTGCACAAGACAATCTTGTCAACACCCTCAAGCCGTAGCATTCTCTTGATGACTTCTTGGTTGACATAGTTGTCTTCAGCAACCAGCACTTTACCCTTGCCATAGCTTTGAGTTCGGTCAGATTGGGTGAATTTGGCCTTGTTAAAAGCAAAATAACCACCATCGCTCTTCCTGCGCGCCACAGGCTTTGCATCAGAACCACTACTGTCCTTGGATCTAGCCTCAGGCTCCAAAGAGACGGTCGGGGCTGCTGGAGGCTCCGACTCAGGATCACCTAGAGGAAGCGAGCTTGTGAGACTGGTATCGTCTTTTTGATCGTTAGCACCAAAGCTTGCCCTGAGCTTCTCAGACTGTGTCTTGACGAGGTCAATATGCGGTACGAACGCATTTGAGTATACGGCGCTGTTAACAGAGCCACTATTGCGTTTCATCGCACTATAGTCATATGCCGAATAGAGAGGCAATGAAACAACAAACCGGGAACCTTCACCCGCATCAGACTTGAGGATGATAGAGCCACCCATCATCTCAGCAAGTTGCTTACAGATGGAGAGACCAAGACCAGTACCGCCGTATTTTCTAGACAGTGCTTGATCACCTTGGAAAAATGGCTCAAAAATCTTATCCTTAAGCTCGCTGGGTACACCTGGACCAGTGTCCTTTACCTCAAATTCAATCCACCATGGTGTAATTTGAGGTTTATCTGCAGTCAAGCTTCGATTCTCTTCTCCGCTCCTAACTCGTTGCGTGGCTTTTCGGAGCTTGTCCTCACCTAGAAAACGGGCCGCAAAAGTGATATGGCCATATTCTGGAGTAAACTTGATAGCATTTGACATCAAGTTGATGATGATCTGGAGTATTCTTGAAGGGTCACCAACTAGCGGCATACTGCGAACATAGAGAGGCTCAACAATCTTGGTCAGTTCCAGATGCTTATCATGAAGCGCTTTTCCATGGAGCATGGTGACTTTCGCCTCGATATCACCAATCAAAAACTCTTTCTGATCCAAACTGAGCGAGCCAATCTGGTTTTTGGAAAACGTCAAAAGATCAGTGAGCAGTTTGAGCAAAACTTCGCCTGACTTGTAGATAACCTTGAAAGATCGTCTGACCTTGCTCAGATCCTTTTCAGTCATGGCGACAGCTGTCATGCCCAGGATGCCATTCAACGGGGTTCTCAATTCATGAGTAATATTAGCAATAAATCTTGATTTTGCTTCGTTGGCATTTTCAGCATTCACTTTGGCAAGTTCCAGCTCCCTGGTTCGTTCTCGGACCTGATCCTCCAGCTCGGTATACTGTTTAAACTGCTGCTCAGCCATGCGGTTGTAAGCCTCAGCAAGATCGGTAAGCTCGTCTCTGACCCATCGCTTGAAAACAGGCACTTTTGCCGGAGATCGATAAGCCACTGTGGTTGCGTTATTGATCTGCTCCTTTCCGTATGCAGTAGAGGACTGGCCTCTAGATTCAATATTGATCAAATCATCATCTCGTGGAGTATCACTCTTGTTCGAGTTGATATGAGAAATGCGCTTGGAGGAGGGTTGGTCATCGCCATCATTTTCGTTTTGAAAAAAGTCCATTTTAGTTTGCAAGATGACTCCGTGCAAAAGATAGATAGGTTTGACGGCAAAGTATGCCACGGCACAGGAAGCTAGCAGAATGAAGCCCAGGATACCGAATAGTGTGCCAAGAATGACATTACCCAAATATTTTGCGTTTCGGTGTGTGTAGGAGAGGGGCTCGACAACGACAATACCCCATGTGTGGTAGAGCACGCTGAAAGTTGAGAACGCAACTGAAACATTATCTGCAAAAGGTTCCTTTGTGGCTAATATCACGCCAGAGTAGACAACGCTGTTTCGGATCGTGTAGTTGATCAGGGGAAACTCATCGAATGAGTATATTGTTCCTCCCGAAGGATCATAGTCTCGGACTGACGAGGAGCTAAGCACTATTCGAAAGGCATCGTAAAGGATAGCGCCATCGTCACCCACATAGGGGCTGGCACCAGAAACGAGAAAAAAGTAGCCATCCTCAGAAAGACCCGTATTGTCCTGTATGATTTGAACGAGACCTGCTGCAGAGAGAATGAAGGTCATATAGCCCGCTATTGACGGTGTGTCTACTAGAATAGTGGAGTTAGCGTAAACTGGAATGGTGACGCTCATGAGCACCATGGGAGAACCATCCGAGTAATTACCTGATGGCATGGGCCCCTTGGTAAGGCCATTATACCTCTTCAGGATTATACCATTTTGTTCGTCCGTCGTGTTGCGCAGGGGCTGTAATCCAGAATTGAATTCGTTCCAAGTGCCCACAGTAGAGTTGGTCACATTGTAAACGAGTTTCTGCTCGTAGTCGTAGATGCCAATACCATATACGGAGCTGTAGGAAGAAGAAGTTAAAGTGGTATTGAAAAACTCGTCGACATTGGCCCAGTTGGACGCAGAGTCGTTTCCGGCCTTGTAAGAGGCCAGAGCATCCTGAATGGCAGCGCGGTTTGTCATCCAATAGATCTGGTAGAAAGAGTAAAGATATGACTGGCCCAGCTGCGAAGATTTGAGCTCAGTGACGGTCTGCAGCTGCTCGGACTCCAGCATCAAAACGTAGTTGGCGTTTTTGGAGCCAGTGACACCAGCCATGATAGCCAGTGAAATGGCAACCACGCAGACGATCAGCGATATGAGCTGCACCCGCATGCCCATGCGGACAGGAGGGATGCGCAGTTTCATGGCTATTCTCCTTCTGTTTGTGGGTTGGGGAGGAGAGGGCACAATGGATAGCAGTGCGGTTTGTTTTCAGCAATTAGGGGCTTTTTCGATCGTTGGGCTGAATGCGGAGCCGTTGCCGAAGGTAGGTGTCCCACCCTCGTGCGTTGCGATTTTTCTTGGGGCGGCCTGCTGGAGGCGATAGGTGATTTTCGGGAGTATGAGGATAAGGTGAGGGTGGTTACCGTAACACACTGAGTTTTGTTTTGTTCCTTGAAAATGACAAGTCGTTTTCCCTCAGCTTTGGTCGAGCAGCTCGCGCTAACTATTTGTGGTGTGCGCCCCCCGGCCAAGTCCTGGGCATATTTCACACACTCCTCGAGTGAACTGATTTGAACGCCGGATTAATAAGCGCTAAGGCATTAGAAAGAGGATCAAAGGCAGGTTTCAAGCAGGTGAACTCTGAGACATAATGAAATTTCTGCTAGGGCCTCTAGTTTGGTAGATTCTTCCCTGATTTTTTGCTTCTGGTCCTCTCTACTCAGTAAGATCACTCCTCAAACACCTGCACCGTTTTAAACTCCGCCCTATCCCAGCCCAGCAAATGTCACTAAAATGTCTCTACAAATTCGGCATTCCCGGCGCCTTTGCGCAGCAAGCTCATCATGAGGACGACTTCTATAATCAACCCCCTCAAACCCCTACAGCACTATTTAGATAGAGTAATTCTCCCGTCGCATAAATCAGCTCTGATAGCCTGCACTCCTCAGTATGCACACCAGCTGGGTTCTCTCAAATCAGCCTGCCCCCAGCTTGTCACTGTGGCAGTGGACGCTGTAGCTTCTGGCTCTAGAAATGGTCTGGCAATCAGCTCTTTTGACCGATCGCTTGATATCAAGGACTCTACGCCTCTTGTCTCAGATCATAACTATATCGGCAAACGCACTTGGGACCTGCAAAAGTCTTTTCTGAACTTGGAATTCTCTGAGCCAAAATCGCTATCGTCAATAGTTTTGCCTACAGCCACCACTTTGTTCACAACTGGAACCTCCTCCACCCTTGCCTACGTCGAGAATGGCACTGCTTCTGGACTGCTAAACTCTCTCAGAGTTTGTCTGCCTGTTGCGAGTAATGGCGCCAAAACCCACCTCTCACTGGCGCCTCTGACAGACACTTTTACCATCACAGATTGCAGAAACAACATGCTGAAGCAATTGAATGGCAAGGCCGCTTCTTTCGCGCTGTCCTCCTTGCCGAAGATTGAAAAGGCGTCCAAAATCTACGCCACAATCACTCCAAAAGATACGGCCCTCAACCAGGAAACTTTTGAAGTTGTTGCAGGAGGCGGGGAATGGGGATCGCGTTCGGATTTGCTTGTTCTCGATCCCAGCGCGACTCTCCGTGTCGGTGATGACCTTCAGTTCTTCCTACTTGATGCATCGTTGCCACATGTAACGAAATCGTCCTTCGTCGTTTCGAGCATTGAGCCTCAAGAGGATCTTCCAAATGATAATAACGATTCACAAGATCTAGAGCTTCCCAGGTTTGAAATCTCCTCTGAAGGTGAAATAACCTACAATTCACGCATCTTTCCTCCCGGCTCCGCTGTCGGTGTGTGGTGATATTCCACCTGGCTGATCAGTGTCAGTGTGGTAATCTCTACTGTATATAGTTATCATATTACCAAAAGACTACAAGCTAAAGTTCTTTCCTTTTTATTGCATTCTAACCGCGGATAGACACCTCGGTCGGAATACCATCATACTCTCCGTAACCAAGAGCAATGTTGATGTTCTGCAAGCACTGAGTAGCAGCACCCTTGAGCAAGTTGTCGATCGTGGCAACAACAACAACACGTGTCTGCTTGGAGTTTACAGCGAAACCACCAATAACAACACCATGCTTGCCAGAAATGTCCTTGACAACAGGAGCCTCACCCGTCACTGTAATGAGCTTCTCACCAGCATATCTATCCTGATAAATGTTGCGGATGTCCCTCGAAGTAAGAGGCTCCTTTAGAGGAATGTTAATAGTGTGGGTGATGCCCTGGAACCACTGAGCAACGTGAGGGGTGAAGTGAACCTCGTGGCCAATGTGTCTGGAGACTTCTCTCTCATGAATGTGATCGGTGAGGGAGTAAGGAATGAGGTTGTCTCTGAGGTTGTCAATGTCGTTCTTTGGAGATGGCTTGGTACCAGCACCGGAGTATCCAGATACACCAAACACCGATGGCACACCGCTCACGTGCTCCAGCAGCGGCGAAATTGCAAGTTGCGCAGCAGTAGCATAGCATCCTGGGTTGGAAATCTTTTTCGCACCGGCAATCTTCTCTCTAGTAGACAGTTCGGGAAGACCGTAAACCCACTCGCCAGAGTCATCAAATCTGTAGTCTGCAGACAGATCAATAATAACAGACTTGTGACCTTCGGGGGCCTTAGCAGCATCAATGGCATCAACAAATGGCTTGCAGACGCCGTTAGGCAGCGCCATAACCCAAACGTCAACGGCACCATCCTCCTCAAGCTTGGTGATATCTTCAGGCTTGAGGTTGGAATAGTAGATAGTTTCCTTCTTATAGCCCTCAAGCTTCTTACCAGCAAGCTCTCTAGACGAGACATGGGAGACTTCGAGATAAGGGTGGGCATCAATAAGCTCAAGCAGAGCCTGACCAGTATAACCACGAGCACCAATAAGGGCAACCTTGGCAGTCTTAGTGTTCGTACCCTCCTTAACAGGTGGATTGGGGTTGGTGGAGAAGGAGCGCTTGAAAATAGCTGATGGGCGCTGGGCAGCAAATTTAGATCTCAGAGTGGAGAAGGCTCTGGTCTGGGCAGGAGTCTTGATGGACTGTGTGAGGCGGGAAGCCGCGGTTTCAGCGTCAACCTTAATAGAGAACTTTCTGACGAGCTCAGAGATCTCCTCGGGGTTCTCAACACCATGCCAGAAAAGGGTCTTGCCGCCTCTAGAAAAGGAGCCATCAGCCTTATCAAAATACCAACCAGCATTTTCATCGGCATCAGAAATAGTCCACTGGAAGGACTTGAAGTCAGAAGTGATTGCGGACCAAACATTCTCGGTGACATTGTTGAGCCAGCCGTTCTTGGAGGCAAGGAACTTGTCGAGCACAGGAATGGAGCCAGCCTCGGAATTCTTGACTAGAGCAAAAACTTCTAAAGGCTCGTCACCGTAGGCCTTGAAAGAAACACCTTCAAGCTGGCGGAGGTACGAGGCGGGAGTCAGCTTTCCGGAGGCGATTTCTGGATCTCTGGAAAGAGCGTTGCGAAGGGCCTCCTTCGAGGGGAACTGATCAAGGGAGTCCTGCGAGATGAGTCTGTAGCCACGTCTGATCATGGTGCCAGCACCGGAGTCTGTGAAGAGTTCCTTTTGAAGGTCAGCCACAGAAATGATGGCAACCGAGGAGGAGCGGGGCAGGTAGGTAAGCAGATCCTTGATTTCGCGGATCTTGAGCTTGGTGCCATACTTGACCCATGCCTGCTTCATGAGACCCTCATACTCTTCATCAAGGTTGATAGACGAGATGCGTTCACCGGTCTCGCCATGGAACAGGCCACCCTTTTCGTTAAGGTACACAATCTTGAGGGGCTCCAGCACACGAGCAAGCTCGCCAGCAGCGACATCAGCGTTGACATTGAGAATCTGGCCGTCGGCAGTCTCAGCCAAAGATGTAAGAATCGGGAGAGCTCCAGCCTCGATGGAAGCCTCGATAGCGCTCTTGTTGACTGAGGTGATCTTACCAACTAGGTGGTAACGCTCCTTATCGAGATACTCGGCCGTGAAGACACCACCAGTAATTGGACGGGCGCGGACACCGCGCTTCTCAAGCGCCTCAACCAGCTTGAGGTTCTGCTCCAGGAAACATTTGCGCACGACCGACATTGTCTTGGAATCCGTGATGCGGATACCATCAATGTAGTCTGGGACGACGCCCTCAGCCTCAAGGATTCCATTGATCTGAGGTCCCGTTCCGTGAAGAACGACCGGGTAGAGGCCGACGTGATACAGAAAAGCAAGGGAGGAGGCCAATTGCTCGAGCTCGTCAGTGATAATGGCGCCTCCAACCTTGATGACAGCAAACTGTTGCGAGTTCACCGAGGTGAAATACTTAAGGTACTGTTCAACCTCTCTCTTGGAACCAATGTTGTCGAGGAGTTGGATAACAGTCGATCTGGTGGAGTTTTGGCAGCTCAGAGATGTTGAAAAGTAGACCTTCTTACTAGAGAGGGAAGAATTGAGGGCAGCAGAACGGGTCATGATTGCCTGCGAGCTGCGGCCAGCAATCGCTAGAGAGCGGCGGGATGCAGCCCTGGCAGCATGCTTTACCGAAGCACTTCTAATCATTTTGTTACAGTGGGACGCTGGGCAGCAGAGTGGAGCTAGGGGTGGTCTGGCAACTTATATATTGGGGGACTTTACATGTATGTAACTCCCTCCCCCCAGCAGTGTGACTGAGTAAAAGAAAAAAAAAGAGCGCAGCTACTGTGTCACGTGAAATGGAGAGGAAGAATGGGGAAATGCAGAGGAAAATTTTTGCAATGGCGGGACATGGAGGAGATAGAAGTGGCAGTAACTATTTTGGGCGTTATCTACTTCAGTATTGATTGGTAGATTGCAGCACTTTTAGCGCCCTTTTTCTACTGTGCTCATTATTTTTTACGTTAGAGAAATCGCTTGTTGCTCGCGGCTCTCGGCCTTCGCAAGCCTAGCGAAGCCCTCTTGCTGAGGCCCATTGGCTGATTGGGTCTCCAGCCAGGCACAACGGGCCCCTATCGGTGGCTGCTTGCAGCACTCGCCGGCAAAAAAAAAGATCTCCCAGCGGGGAAAGCCCCATCCTGCTGCTGTGCGCTATTTGTGGAGACTAGTGACAGCTGATAGCTTTTTCTGTCTCGGGGAACCTTATGCAACACAGCAGCTAGGGTGCAAAATTTTGATGCATTGAGGGCGGATCAGAGCAAAACCAGCAAGTCACCTGCTGTTTGGAAATTTTGATGATGACTACTTCCAGATAGCCTAATCTCCTTAATTACCAGTCAGTAAACTTCTCTCGCACAGAGGACTCTGTCGACCTGAGCAGCTCCCACTCCCAGGCTCGGCTCCCTGAGTGTTACCCGCCCCCACTCAACTCGGGGTGAAGCCGGGTACTGGCCTAAGGGTAGCGATATGACTGCCCTGATTGACCGCCTGACGCTAAACAGGTGTTTCTTTGGCATCCAGGGATTGTTTCAAGGTGGTGCTAATCCATTCCTACATACTACCACTGCTTTTCGTACTGCTCCAGAGAAACAAATGTGTCCCGAATAGTCTCGTTGAATGTGCGATACGTGAGCCCACTCTCCTCGTTGGTCCTATCGTTGTCAAGCTTGGGCGCACACTTGACAATCTCATCATAAGTTGGAACATGTCCGTAGGGTGTGAGTGAAACCCCAGGTAGCTCCACCAGGGCATTGACAATTGCTGGTAGAGTAGCGTAGCCGACTGTGACAAACCATCTTTTACCAGATGAAATAGAGGATTTCTCAATAGAGAGGATATGTGCGTGTGCCAAGTCTCTCACGTCAATGAAAGGGCAGGCAAAGGTAGTGGGTAGAGCCTTCTCTGCCTCAGCATTGGAAGTTGCCTTACCCACCTTGTAAATGATTGCATTGGACGTGTTGATGGTGGCAGCACTTTCAATTTTGTGGAGAGATGGGCCCCATACTAGTGGAGGGTTGATGGATGTAGCACCCCAAGCTGGTTTCTCCTTCTCTACAAAATCCCACAGCGCCTTCTCTGCAACTTTTTTGGACACCTCGTAAGTCAGCTTCAGGTCGTTGATACCGTCATCCCATTCCAGTGGGTTCCAGGTAGCCTCAGAGTAGGTCACGTCCATTGGCTTGGTGGCATCTTGGTTGTTGAATTCCAAAGGGTTCATAATTGCAGCCAGTGAGGATGTAATGGAAACATGCTTCACTTTTTTGCCGTACTTCTGGATGGAGCTGAGAATTCCCCGAGTACCATGGAGTGCGGGCTTGAGAATCGACTCCACAGGCTTCTCAGTGGGAACGTAGAAGGGAGACGCAGTGTGCAGCACGTAGGTAATGTCTGGGTGTTTTTCCAAAGTTTCATCAAAAGCTCCATCAACAGCAATATCCTTGACAAATTCAATATCAATTGGAGCAGAGGGGTATTTTGCCTTGATGAAATTGGCCTTGTCTTGACCTCTCACCGTAGCCACGACGGGGTACTCGGCGTTAACGAGTTGGTCAAGAATGTGAGCGGCAATAAAGCCGGAGGCACCGGTGAGGAGAACAGTTGGCTTGGCAGACATATTTGGCAAGCAAAAAGATTGTTTGATAGGCTTTCAAATGGGAAAATGATGGCCTTTTATGTTCTTGAGATACGGCCGTGTCTTGAAGCAAGCTCCGGAGTCCATGAATAAGAGTTTCCACATTAGGATTCCTGCAGCGCTCTTGCATAACCTCATGCCTACCAACCCATGGGGACGTCCCCAGGTTTTTTTGGGCGAGTCGATATTTACAATTATAGCTATTCAATAAAAACAAAGGTAAAAATGAGTATAGCCGGCTCTTTTTCTGTTTCGAAAAAGAAGAAGTCTATCATATGTTATAAGTCCAAACTGAAGACTCAACATCTCTCAAATTCTGCCTTCTCCACTCCCCCAACTCTTAAGTCCGCGATTCTCGGAGAAAAGGCAAGAGCAACTCGAAAACAGCGAAAGGTAATTTGTAATCACTCTTGGCAGTTACTCGTTTGGATCTTATCTACCCACACGCCTGTGTCGCCCTCAATTTTCTCTTTCTCGCGTTGCTATGGAAGGTAAGCGGCCAGTTAGCTGCCAACTTTACTGCGGACTGCACGGCTGTGCATAATTGAAGTGGAAGCATGCAGCATTTGATGCAGAGCGCGTCTCTGCAACCTGAAGGAGAAGAATCTCGTAGGCTGTTGGCGTTTTGTCACCTAGCATCGCTATGATATCAGTGACAAGGTCTTCCTATTGCGATATCATACAATAAATCAAACAAATTTATAGCTATATCCAAAGTTTTATCTATGTTTATGAGGACCACTCTTTCTCATACTCCTGCAAAGAGGTAAATGTAACTTGAATTGTTACCTTGAAAGTGTGGTACTTGAGCCCTGTTTCCTCATTAGTCAGATGGTGTCAATTTTGGGGGCAGCCTTCACAATCTCATCATACGAAGGACTTGGCTTTGATGAAATCAGCCTTGTCTTGGCCTCTAACGGTCGCAACTACTGGGTAGTTGGCCTTAACGAGTTGGTCGAGGATGTGAGCGGCAATAAAGCCAGGAGCGCCAGTGAGAAGAACAGTTGATATTTTGACATAATGAAGGGAGTGGGTGGTTTGGATCGATGGTATTGTAGACCTTTAATACAATTCCTTGTATATGATCAGGCTCGGGTCCGAAGCTGAACATTGAGTCCGCGATCGACATGTTAATTACTATATTAGGAAGGAATGATCTTCGGAAGATCGGCTAGGAAGCCATGGAGGCTGGCCTCGGTGATGTCGATAGGAAATAGGTGTGCCATATCTCCGCTGCATCGGAGAAGAATGCTGTGAAGCCGCCGAAATATATAATAAAAATTTTGTAAGAAAGAGCAAGTGGGCTAAGTGCTCGCTTTGTGATCGGACTAGTGTTTTCGCTCCAAGATCCACGCAAGATCGGCAGCTAGTCGGTCATCGCTACTAGTGGCAGCCGTTGCCAATAAGACTCAGTGAACGGCTGTGCAAGGAAGATCAGGCATTAATACCAATGTGAGACCGGCTAGGGCCTTTCAGCAGTCTTCGAGTGGGATGGCGACTCAGATCTTCTTCGCCATTAACAATCCCAGCGCAAATTTCTCACTGCTCCACTCCAGTGACACTGCTGCGCGCTCTCCTCATTGGTGGAATTTTTCCAGAGCCAAATGGCGTGGCGACCGCCTCCGCCACTCGGCTAGCTCTGCTAGACACTAGCAAGTTCGACGAATCGGCCAGTAACGTAACTGCAACTCGCAGTGAAGTTTCCTAACAATCCCTGCAAGCTACTACCAGTACTTTGCTAACGGTCTTCGCTAGTGTTCTAATCAAGGTCTTCTCTTCGCCGCTAGTGGCGAACGTCCGCCTCTAGCTTTGCACGGCTATGTCCACCAAGTTCGGCACACGTGCACAGCCTCACTGCCATCAGTCCCCACAGGCCCATCGCCTCTCGCTAGCAATCCAACTTGTCATTAGACCACCTACGTTAGACAACTATGGGCAAAGAAACGTCACCTCTGCCTGCTCTGCAGGAAGTCAACTCGCCCTTGTCCCAGGAAGAAATGGATGTGCTACGAAAGCAGTACCAGCAGGAGGGTGATTACGCCTCTGTCCAAACACGCTTCAACTATGCCTGGGGACTTGTCAAGTCCAACTCCGTCAAGGACCAGCGCGAGGGAATCATCATTTTGACACAGATTTTCAAGGACTCGCCGGACAGAAGACGCGAGTGTCTGTATTACATTTCTGTGGGGTCGCTTAAGCTTGGCGACTACAACAATGCGAGGCGATACGCTGATTCGCTGCTGGAAACAGAGCCGAACGACTACCAGGTGGTGCAGCTGAGGCAGGCTATTGAGGACAAGTTGAATAAGGAGGGTCTGATTGGTGTGGCTATTGTTGGCGGTGCTATTGCTACGGCTGCTGTCGTGATTGGTGCTATTTTTGGTGGAAGGAGGAGATAGCAACTAGCGCGAGCGTAGGCGAGGCCGGTAAGCTGTACTGGCTTTTTGTCAGTATATATCTAGGGATTCTTGCTGCAGGTTTTTGCTGCTGGATTTCAAGTACTGTAAGTTATTCGAATATCAATTTAGATCACCAGTGATGGCTGCAGGCCAGCCTCAATTCAGCTCGATGGGTGGCCAGCCAAGGGCGAGTTTCAAATGCGTCTAAGAGCTCAGCCAAACCCTCTAGTGTGCCTGCGGTGGCCAGAGAATGGCTTTTAGGTAGTGCAGTCATCAGTGCGCTCGGTGCATGGCGCTGTATCGTGGGGCAACGCCCCAGATCACAGGCCAGCGAGTGCACTGAGCACTGCGGGAGCAGCGTCAGAGAGCTCAATACAGTCCGAAGGCCAGTGCGAAATTCACAGAATCCATCTGGATCTGATGCCTCCAACGCCTGGGTTCAGCTTTTTAGCAATGCAGTGCTCGTCCGCACCTTTCTGCAAGATAGGCCCGAGAAGGAATGCTCCCGAAGCGGCAGCTGATAGTGACCAGTCACCATGAGCGCTCGACAAATGGACATTGCAGCTAAAACAAACATCAAGTAGATTTCGATTTATTCACTCTAGATGACCTCGATTTCCACGCTACCCTCATTTTTCTGCCTCTGTTCCCCCTTCTGCCTGCCTCCACAAATCCCCCGAGAAGGTGAACGTGGCCTCCTACTGAGGCCCCCCCAAGACCCACTGTAAATCCAATTTTTCACCCCCCGACACGTTTGACCTCCCCACTCTCTCTCGCTGTTTAAATATGTCTGTGGACACCAAGCCTGCTGCTGTTGCCGAGTCCGACTCGGCCGCCACCACCAAAAAGATCTTTCGCCCTAACAAGGAGACGTTTGAGCGTGTCTTGGCTGAAATCCAGGCAGAGCTCAAGGCCAAGGAAGCCGAGCTTGAGAAGGCACGTGCTGCCGTCAAGCATGCGCTCGACTCGACGGGCAACAAGAATCCCGAGCTGGCCAGTCACCGCGAGCAGCTCGATTCGCTGATTGCCCGACAGAAGGAGCTCAAGGCCGGCCGCGACAAGGTCAACGCCGAGATCCGGACGCACGATGAGCACATGAAGAAGAAGATCAAGGAGCTCCAGACCATCAAAGGCAAGGCCCCTTACAAGTCTGTAGAGGAGATTGACTCGAGGATTGCCCAGCTGGAGCGGGAGGTGGAGTCTGGTAACCTGCGTCTCGTTGACGAGAAGAAGGCCCTCAACGACATTTCCAACCTCAAGAAGCTCAAAAAGTCGTTTGGTGGCATGCAGGAGATCCAGGACTCGATTGATGCCGACCGTGCCGCGATTGCCGAGCTCAAAAAGTCCAACGACCTCAAGGAGGCCTCTGAGGTCTCTAAGCAGTTTGAGGAGGTCCGTGGCAAGATTGACCAGATCAAGGCTGCCCAGAACGAGCAGTACAAGAGCCGTAATGCTGTTTTTGATGTCCGCAACGCGCTCCAGAAGGCCCGTGACGGCATCTACGACAAGATGAAGGCTCACAAGGACGCCTACTACCAGCAGCTGACTGAGTTCAACAAGCATCAAAAGGCCGAGAACCAGGCCCGCATTGAGCGCGAGGCCGCTGAGAAGGAGGCTCTTGCGAAAGAGCGCCGCGTCCAGGACGCTGAGGAGAAGCTGGAGATTGCCAAGGAGCCGGCGTTTGCTGGCGAGATCGCCAAGGCCAACAACCTCATTTCCTACTTCACGGCCGGCAGCAAGGCCGACGAATCGACCGAAGCTGCTGCTCCCAAGGTTCCCGAGGGCGTCAAGCTCATCAAGAAGGAGGACACAAGCTACTTTGTTGGCGCTGGCTCCAAGAAGGCTCGCAAGCAGGCCGCCGCTGCCAAGGCCAAGGATGGTTCTGCTGCTGCCGGTAAGCTCAAGCTGACCCCCGACATTATTGACGACCTGATTTCCCTGCAGGTGAGTGTGCCGGCGTCTGCCGCCGACGTGGACTCCACCGTCTCTCAGATCAAGGCTAAGGTTGAGTACTTCAAGGAGAACGAGGCCAAGGTGACCAAGGAGAGAGTTGACAAGGCAGAGGCTGCCTTGGCTCTGGCCAAGAAGGACTCGGAGGAGACTGCCGAGGAAAAGTAGTGTCTTGTACATTAATTGATGCATGTTGACATATTTGAAGCCGAGATCTGCCCGTCAGAGGCGCTGGCATAACGTTTTTGAGAATGTTCACCGGGTCTGCTAACGTGAAAATCAGTCGACCAACCGGCAGCTGCCATATTCTTGTGGAACACGGCTTTTGGGGGCTGGGCTCCACTGACGTGACAATCAGTTCATTATCAGTAGCAGCATGGGGGCACTGCCCCACGATTATCAGTGTTTAGCAGGAACCGCCATGCACTATTCAGAAATCTGGACCCGAGACCACCCTACCAAAGTGCACTACTGGATGTTTCCTAGTAAAATGCCCTTATCTCAAGCACATCCTAGCTTCCTGACAAACAGGGCAAGTAGATTGCCCTTATCAGGAAGTCCCTCTGGAATGGGCGCTGGAATGGGCTGGCAGCAGCAGACAAGGAGGTGGGCTGGGGGAGGCGGTGAAAGACATCCAGAAAGAGTTTAAAAAAGCTCGGCCGGTGGTCTATGGCGCTCTGATTATTTTCTCAGCGGCTTTCAGGCAACAAATACTGCCACCTCCGCTCGCCCTACGCAGTGCAGTGCTTTCGCCCCGCCCTCGGCCTGTGCCCAGCAACCTCCCCCCACTAAATCGATAAGCAAAAAAAGTCCAAAAAAGCCCAATAAAGAAACTCAGCCTTCCAACCTGTCGGCGAGTTTCTCAACCCTGAAAAGAACGTCCAAGAGCTGCAGAATCAGCAGACCAAAGAATAAGAATAGCAGCAGCTAGTAGAAGCAGATTAAGTCAAACAAGATACCGCACAGCATCCCAAGCCGACCATTCAAATCATGTCCAAACCAAACAACCCCAACAAGACCCGGCGAGTCGCTGTTCTCGGCTCGCGAGCCGTGGGAAAGTCGTCCATGACGGTCCAGTTTGTGGAAGAGCATTTTGTCGACAACTATTACCCCACCATCGAGAACCAGTTCCAGAAAACCATCCGCTACAAGGGCCAAAACTACGACGTGGACATTCTCGATACCGCCGGCCAGGACGAGTTTTCCATCATCAATAACACTTATCTGATGGGTGTTCATGGTTACATTATTGTGTATTCCGTTGCCTCCAGAACCACACTGGATATGGTGAGAATTATCTACAACAAGATCCTCAACTCTTTGGGCACTGAAAAGGTGCCCGTGTGTGTTGTGGGCAACAAGACCGATTTGCATCTGCAAAGGCAGGTCACCAAGGAGGAAGGCGAGGCTCTGGCGAAGGAGATTGGTGCTGCTTTTGTTGAGACTTCTGCCAGGCACAATGAGAATGTCGCCAAGGCGTTTGAAATGTTGATTGCACAGATCGAGGCACAGCAAAATCCTTCTCCAGAGACAGAGAAGGGTTGCACTGTTATGTAAACAATACATTGGTTCGATGATAAGGCTTCACTAGAGGGCTGAGCGAGCGAGCGAAGCTAATATAGAGGGGGCTTCAGGAGAGTCGGGAACGAGCTAGCAAGCGAAAATAGCGGCTCGATGCGGGAGTGGGTTTGAAAAATCGCACTGGGCCCCGCGCAAATTTTATTCAAGCATATCTGTTCGTCCCTCCAAGAGTTGTTCAACGGCTTCGCCGCTCGATCTATTCAATCTACATGATAAATTTCAGATTCACATCAATCGGATGCGACGCCGACATTTGCGGCTTCTGCGAGTACTTACCCGCCATGACCTCTCTTAGAGCGTTCAGCAGCGACAAATACGTATGGTTTGTGCTCTGGCCCATCACTGTCAAGAAGGCATACGACATGGCACCAGTGGCGGTGCCGGCATTGGACGAGTCGGCCGACGTTTGGTCGTCCTTGCAGCCCGAGAACTGAATAACGTCAGCGGGCGAAGTTTTGGTCTGCAAAGTCTTTTGGCGAGCTGACGATCCCTTGGTGGCCTGCTGAAAGAGCTTAGTGCCGGCAGAAAATATCCCACTAATGTCACCCCTGGCGTATGAGGTGACAGCAGTAAGCAGACCCTGGCCGGCTTCCTTGCCAAGATTAGGCTCCTTGACAACGCCCTTGGTCGAGTAGACGTATGGGAGGTCCATAACGGTGCCGGAGTGACACGAGTCAAAAATGCCCGTGAGACGCACGCCGGGCATGAGGGGCTTGACGACAATGTCGTGGATTTCGTCATCCACAATTTGGCCGGCCGTCTGGAAGTCAAGCGGATAAATCACCTCGTCGTAGCCATCGTCTTCGTCGCCGTCAAGATCAGGCGTGGTTCCGCCGTGACCAGAGTAGTGCAAAACGAGCGAATCGTTGGTCTGGGCGCCATTGACCAGCCAGCGCATGGCAGCGATTATGTTTGCACGGGTCGGGATCGACCTGGGATTATTCGAATCGTCCGTCAAAATGACAATGTCCTCTTCCTTATAGCCCCAGATTTGCTGCAGAAAGCGCGACATGGCCCGGGCATCGTTGATGCAGCCCTTGAGGGCGTTGCTGGTGCCAATGTAGTTGATTCCAATCAGCAATGCCTTGCGCTTGCCTGAACAGTTGGAGTACTGGTACTTGTAGCCGTCGACGCCAAAGGACTGCATGCCCGACGGCGGGCCCTGAGCACGTGACGCATAGGCACCACCGCCAGCGCCCGTGGCGTAGCTTCCGCCCTGCTGCGAGCCTGGATGACCCGGTGGCGTGGGTGGCGGGCCATAGCCATCTCCACGGCTGCCGCTGTGACCCCCGTAGCCTCCCTGGCCCGGTGGGGGCCCGGACGGCGGACCATAGCGGCCTCCGCCATAGCCGCCTGGCGGTGGTGGGCCTGGGGGCGGACCGTAGCCGCCTCCTCCGCCATACTGGCCCGGAGGTGGACCCTGTGGAGGCCCATAGTTCTGGTACGAACCTGGAGCATTGTTGTACGTGTTATGGCCACGTCCTGGATACGACATTTAGGATAAAGTGGACGGTATGACAGAAAGTTGGGGTTGATGCAGGTGCCAAGATGTGGATGCGGCTGGGATTACGTCACGTGGGTTACCCTGGTGTGTGCCTGGCGCGAAAATATGCGTCGAGAGCGCCGGATAGAGTTTATGGACCGAGGTAACGCACCGTGGGCCTGGCCAAAACAGGGCGGCGGTACGCACTTGCTCGTCTTGTTGTCCGCCGCGCCACTGAGTGCCTGAAAGTCTCAGCATTCCCAAAATGCCCAGTCACATCGCCCCAGCGCTTCCAGAAACAAAGCCGTTTCCGGGGCCTTGGGACCAGCGTTAGTGGGGAGAAGGCACTGGGTGCAGGGGTGCTGGAGGAGCAACTAGGGATTTGTCAACTTGGTGACCCTCCGTCACGACACACAAGGTGACAATGCTTGTCTATGGACGCTTGCGCCAGACATACCAACCCATTGTGCGCTTCTTGATGCATATAGTCGATTATCTACTGGGACGGCCGCCCATTCTGGTGATGTTAACCAAGACGCAGCTGTCAAGGGACCCATTGCTGATTTGGCTACAGAAGCTGCAGGTTGTGGCTGAAAATTCTGGTTACCGGTCGACAAGCGCGTAGAGCCCGGCTCTGCAGAGGTTTCCGACTCATGCTGTATACAATGTCGATTACTTCTTTCCCCCAGCACTGGCTGAGGTAATTCTACTAAGCTAGCTATGCCATGCCAGGTACTAGGCCCATAATAGGCAGGGTACAGGCTGACTCGAGAGCGCCGTTGCTTGGGGGAAAGCTTGAGCGACTTTATAAGATCTTTTGGCGAGCTGTTTGAGAGCTATTTACGGCGATCGGAACTGCTCCACAATAATTGAGCTCTCCCACGTACTTGACTTCTCCAGCTCTACGCAAAGCTCACAGCCCCGCCAACCCCACATCCTGCATTTCCGGCTCCACCCTCGGAATATATTTAGATCCGGACCTTGACGCCAAACAATAAACTGCCCTGCGCCCTGCGCCCTTCTGTCCTTCATTTAGCTAGCGAGACCCCTGAATTGCAATGATAGGGCCAATATTGAATCTATTTATCTTGCTATTAGCCGCCGTCGCGCACTGCTCCACTGTGGAGTTCAACTCCCCCTATTACGGAGCTATCCGCTACCAGAATCTCGGTTTCAAAAGCTCATATCAGCACGTGGCTGCGCTGCATCCAACCTCAAATGAAACCACCTGCAGTTGTACCCTCAACTCCACAAACATTACCTTTTCAGGAACAAACACGCCGCTAGATGGTGAGCTCTCTGTCCATTTCCGGGGCCCAATCTCGCTCAAACAATTCGGCTACTACGTGACGGATAACTTTGTTAGCAATCAGTCACTGACAGGCAACTGGACCCGCAAGGCCTACTACGACTCTTCCTCTCAGACTGCCAGCAATGTTACGTTTACCGGCAATCATGGGGTGGACTCTTACTGTCTGGGACCGGCCCTGGCGTTTCTGAGTTCCAATGGCACTTCTTCGGCGCCGACTTCTCAAATTCTGGCAAATGATACGGTGCTCCATTCTGATCAGGAGTTTGGCATCTTTTCCAGCGTCGAGTGCGAGGAATCAGGGTACGATAACGACTGCGGGGTCTACCGAGACGGCATTCCAGCTTTCCACGGCTTTTATGGCACTACAAAAATGTTTCTGTTTGAGTTCACCGCTCCCTATGAGTCGTGGAATAAGTCCAACATCACCAACTACTACAATATTCCTGCCGTGTGGCTCCTGAATGCCCACATTCCCCGCACATCGCAGTATCCTACGTCTGGCAACTGTAGTTGCTGGTATTCAGGCTGTGGTGAGTTTGATATTTTTGAGGTGATGAACCAGACACAGTACAACCGAATGTTTCCTGCCTTGCATACGTTCCAGGACGTTGACGACATGTACATTGGGCTTCAGGCTTATGGACACTTTCAGCGCAGGCTCAACAGCACCATGAAAGGCGGTGTCATTTTTGATAGCAATGGCACGGCACTCACCTTCATGTCGAACATTGTGCAGCTTAACGAGACCGTTGACTTTGGCGACGTTCAGACGTGGCTGGAGAATTTGACGGGTACAAGTGAGGAACTGACGATTCAGTTGTCTGGGGCAATGCGTACAATCCCAGCTGCCGCTATGTGGTGCCTCGTGGTACTGGCTCTGTTGTGGTAGCTCTAATCACTCGAGTGCTGGTGGGGTGTGTGGCTCGGCATCCTTCAGAATGTTGAGCTGTGGAAGCTTTGTATTCAAGCTTGCACATAAAAGTATTTAACAATAGACCAAGATGGATAGACTATTCCACTCTCCGCACGTTGACACGAGTCGGTAAAGATAGCTGATCTACATTGTTCTCTCTAGCCGGATACAGCGCACCATCATCCTCCTGCCTGAAGGTTAAACAGCCTCAGGTTCAATGCTCATATTTATTCCATCCAATTCTAGCCTCTAGAATCTATATACACTACGCCTTGAGACTGGCCAGAGGGGTCTTGCCGGCTGCCAGCGACGCAATAAGCACCTTTGTCTCATGTGAAATGGTAGGGTTGGCGTTCAGCGTGTTTGCCAAAGCCACCGAGTTGACACAACCAACGTCAAGAGGGCTCAGCTTTGCGCAAAGGCCCCTGACACATTCGTCAACTGCAGCCGACGCGGGGACATCGCAGGAGTCCACCTTGCGGCCAGCTAGCTGGATGCGGGCAGAATAAAGATTTGCAACGCTTTGGGGAGCAAATCCGAGAGCTGGCAGGGAGCCAATGGGTGTGGAGCTGACCTCGGCAAGCAGCGACGCAATCGCAACTTCTGGAGCTAGCTTAGAGGGGTCTGTGCGCGAAGACCTCGCTCCGGCGGTCGCAGCTGGGCGACGAGAGGATTTGGAGAAGCGCTTGGCGGGTTTGACGCCAGATTTGGGACCAGATTTTCCAGCGGCCGACCTGCCGGCCGGTCTGGCAGTGCGCACAAACGGCTGGCGCTTGCTAAGGTGCAAATCCACCTTTTCCTCACGCGAAGCCGACGACATGAGTGCGGAAAAGTCTTCCGAGTTGCTGTAACGCGCAGCCTTTTGCGACGACGGGCCGCTCTGCGCGGCGCTCTGCTTCACCTCTCTGACCTTATCCTGCCACTTGCTGGGTCTCTGGGTGGATCGCTGAGTCGTGCTGTTGGCCACAGCCTGGCGCCTCTGACCGCTAGCCTGTCCGGTCCTCTTCTGGCCGCCTCTGTTGTCCTGGCTGCGTTTCTGCACGGGACGCGGGCTCTGGGGGCGTCCAGTCTTGTTCATCGCCTCCACACGGTTCAGAAATGCCATCACATTGAAAGGCTGGCCTGCCTGGGGTTGGGCAGTTGAGTATGTGCGCGCAGCGCAGCGTTGAATCAAGCGTCTGCTGAGCATGGATGAGGGTTGGAGATTATTTCGTGGGAAATTTCACTTTTAGGGCTGTCGGGAGCGGCAGGAATCGGCGGGGCTGTGATTTGTCGGGTCTCCTCGGAGTTGTGGAAGTGAGGGTGGCACAGCCGCACGTTTGCCGGTCAGAGGCGTGGGTCTCTTGCCCGTAAATTTGGAGAAAGTAGCTTCGGGCCACAGCTTTGCTTTGCTTTGAGGTTTGATCTGCTGTACAGCAGAGATTGGAAGATTGCCCTGAATTTCAGTTTTCTCGCAAGTTCTGCCTTTTTTAGCTAGCTGCGGCTGCCTCACACTTGTGCCCTTTCTCCGCGCTCTCTTTTCTGGAACATGAGCTCCCAGGCTAGTGTGTACCCTTCCAGTGGCTCTTCGCACTAGCGCCCGCTAGCGCTTACTAGCATCTCAAGGCATCGGCAGTCGGTTGATCAGCCCCACTCAAGGACCGTTTAGCCACTGCCAAATGCAAACTCGAGTCTGCTAGCAGCTAGAAGCAGTCAAATATGGTCCGCTGGGCTTCTGCCCTCTCTGCTCTCCTATACCTTCTGCCTCTCTTCTTCCTACTGCCCTCCCACCCCTAACCCGCAGTGTTCAGCCGCATCCACCCAAAACAAAAAGGTCGAAACAAGAGACTCCTCCACCCAACCCCTGGCCTATAGCGCTGCGGATCAGCAACCCTCAGCGTTTGCAACCAGCCATGTACGGACCCTCACCCACCGCAAAACGGTCACCTTCTATTCTTGTCACAGATGTGCGTAACAAGGGCGCGGGCCCCGCACCGTTTGCCCGCAGCGCTTCCTATTCTGGCAAACAGCACCAGAGCCAGAACCAGCGGGGCCTCACGCCCACAACCTCCAGATTCTCCAATGTCACTGTCGACAACATCTTGAGCGCCTCCTCGGAAATTCCCTCCAGCCATCGGCGAGAATTGGGTCGAGGAACCTCCTCCTCGGCGAACTACGGCACATACACAGCATCTGCCCGTGGGAGCCCCGTGAAGCCGCAGCAGCGGCACTCATTGCCGCAGGGAGGCCCATCAGCTATGCGCCAGCGCAGGCCCAGCTCGGTTTCTACTCCAGTGCGCACATCGGAGCTCCGGAAGACGGTCCCGATAACTCAGAACCTGCCGCAGAGAACAACCAAGGTCTCGGAAAAACTTGTCTACATTCCCGACGAAGCCGAGCGGAACTTCTACTTCGACTCGGACTCGGAGTGGGAAGAAGAGGGCCCTCCATTGGCGCGCAAACACGTGGTCTCGGCCGCGGATGCGGCCACCAAGAAGTCCTATGCCGAGCGCATGTCCAAGGAGAAGAGAAATCTCAAGTTTCCCAGAGTCACGGCATATTGCATTGCTGACGGATTGCGGTTACAGGCAGCCTCAGAATTTCTGCAGGAGTTCCATGGCGTGCGTCCCCGCGCCTACGACGAAGCGCTGTTTGCTCACTACGACTTGCCGCTGCAGTCCGGCGAGGAGACACGAGTTCGTTCCGGTGTCGGCAACACCGTCGCTGTCGAAAATCTCATTCAGGCTTCTGAGAATAAAGACCATCACTTTGAATACTTCTCTGGGTTGGAGCGCTCTGAGGAACTGTCCTCCTCGACCTATCCTTCCGCTGGCGGGTCCGAGTGGAATGACGAGTTTGACCCGTCTGAGCCACAGAACTTTTCTCCACGCATGACTCAGGGCATGCGCAAAATGTCCCCTCCACCTGTCTCTGGGACAGACTCTGTTGATGGCGTCCAGGGAGGCAGCAACGGCTCGGCTACCCCAGCCGTCGGCAAGTCTCCAGCGAACTCTCCAGGACCAGCAGCCCCGACGCCCACCAACAATGATCTCAACCACGCTCAAATGTTTATGTTCACATACGGTGTTATTGTCTTCTGGAACTTTACTGAAAAGGAGGAGAAGGACCTGTTAGCTGATATCACATTTGCTCGTGTGGCCGGACCCGACGGCGTTGAACGCCCTCTCGCAATCCGCCCCGCAAACTACGACGAAATTGAGACGGAGGAAATGCATTTCACTTATTCCGGGCTATCCATGCGGCCCCGTATTTATAACGACATGATCACGCTTCGTTCCGGCGACCACATGATCAAGCTATCCATGTCGCATGCCATTGCGCAATCTACCAAACTTTCCAAGTTTGAGGCCTCGTTTGAATCAACTATGGACGAAGTCAAGCACATCCCCAAAGCTCTTGCCTTGACAGGAAAGCTGGGCATGAAACGAGAAGAGGTCATCAAATTCTCCGGCCGTCTTTTCAAGCTACGTGTGGATGTCAACCTGTCATCTAATGTGCTAGACACGCCAGAGTTTTTCTGGGAGGCTGAGCCATCTCTTAACCCGCTCTACTCAGCACTGCGCGAGTACATGGAGATTGACCAGCGCATCAAAATTCTGAATGATCGCTGCAAGGTGTTCTTGGAATTGACGGACATTTTGTCCGAGTCGATTGCAGAGACCAACATGTCCAGGATCACGTGGATTGTTATTTGGTTGATTTGCCTGTCGCTAGCCGTTACTGGTATTGAGTTGTTTTTGAGGTATATGCTTATATCAAGGGGAAGCGGCTAGTGGGACCAGCTGCCCAACTGTTTTGCATTTGCTGGGGCACGACAACGGCTACCAGTCGTTGCTGCGCTTTGGACAACAAGTACTATATTTCCTCCACTTCCAACCTAAGTATCGCCAATGACCTCAACAGGCCAATCATTGTAATAAAAGACGCAATACCTACCGGGACAACGGCAAACACTGCAATTTTGTAGAGGTTGACAGAGCGCGGCCGTCGCTCCAGGGCCAGATTAGACGTGATGAAATTCTGCAAAATGTACGCTCCGGTCAGGATGCAGGCAATAAATATCCAAATGTGCAATAAATAGGTCCTGTCTGGTGACAAGATGGCATGCAGGGCATGGATCATGGCCCAGATGAGGGTGGAGCATGATAGCATGCGCACGATAGCCGCTGGTGTAGAATAGGTGACTATCCACCGCACCATGAGCCCGTCCAGCACGGCATACGATAAGTATCCACAGACTATGCACCAGATTCCTGCGAGAAATAGCTCCGACGAGCGGACCGATGTGATTGGTCGGATCCCGACGTAGTCCTGGATCTGCAGAATATATGCCTCGTAAAAGCAGTTCCACATGCCGAGAAACGACGGCAGTACTGACAGGGCTCGCGAAAAAATGAGCAGGTAAAGCACCTTGGAATTGACGAACTTCATGCCCAGAATTTTGAGCGTGGGCTTCTGTTGTAGTCTAGCAGGCCACTCGTCATCATGTGACTCTCGCCTACGAGTAGTCGACGACTCACCGGCTGTAGCCATTGCACGAGATGGTGCTCGCCGAAACGTGCTTGGGGTGACGAAGAAGCAGTGCTATGTCGCTTATTTCCGGGGGGGGGGGAGGCAAGGATTTTATGGGAGGAGATTTGGGCGAGGTGTGGGGAAATAGCGCTTGATCGAAAGAAGCTACCTTGAGGACATTTGAAAGGAGATTCCAGCGCTCTGGCTGTTGACTCTTTTCTTCTATTCTTGTACCAGTCTCGTTCTCTCCTTCTCGGTTAAAATTTTCTTGATTCCTCCCTGTATCGGCTATATGACTGGCGTACATCTGGTGAGAAAATAGCCACGCAAGATGAAGAGTGGGGAGAAGGGAAGAGGTGAAAAACAATTGAGCAAAACTGATGGATCAAAGAACTATTTACTACGACTAAACGCACACCAGACGCCAGCGAAGCCCATTCAGGAATGATGGTATGACCACAGCTACCCATTACTTATTTAGCACCGTACCTCTTAACTTGCTTTCCGTCAGGGATGGTGTAAAACACAGCCGGAGAGTCACCAGAAACAGGCTTGTCAAGTCTATAGTAGCCCTTTCTCTCAAACTGGATAATATCACCAACCTTCATGTCCTTGACATTCAGGTCAGCAAATCCCTTGGTGGTGAACTCAGTGCTAGGCGTCAGGAAATCCTCAAAATTCTCACCGTCCTCAATCTTCTCCTTAGTAATGAGATGGTCAAAGTCAACGAGCTCAACAGGAACCTTGTCTGACGTGTCAGCAAGCCAATGCAGCTTCTTCTCAGTCTTCTTGAAGTCACCCTCAAGATGCAGCTTGCCTGCAAGCGACAGGATCTTGTCGCCATCCTTCTTGATAGACTCGATGATGACATTACCCCAGTCCATGAGAGTTACTTCCTCACCCTCCTTGATGAGCTTAGCGTCCTCGAGATCGATCAACACGTCAGAGGCGAAAATAACCTTCTTTGTACCGATGTCTGCGTTCTTCTTGTGCTTAAGCTTTTCCTCGACGTATGGCTTCTCAGGACCGCCAGAAATGTGCAGCTTAACAGCATCAGCCTCAACAGCAACATGCCTAGGAGCCACGGGGTCAATTATCTTCTTGTTGAGAGCCCAGATCAAACTCCAGTCCAAGTTGATAATGTTCTTGGATGGTCCCTGCGCAATGACAAACTGTCTCAGACCCTCAATGGTCATTCCTCTTCTGCGCACACCGCGGACGGTGGGGAATCTTGGATCATCCCACCCAGAGACAATGCCCTTGTCAACAAACCACTGGAGCTTTCTCTTGGAAAGGAGAGTGCGGACAAAGTTAATTCTGGCAAAATCCCAAATGTGAACCTTGCGGAGGTTCATAGCCTTGAGCATCCAGTCGTACTGAGCATTACGGTCTCTGTACTCGATGGTTCTCAAAGCATGAGTAACACCCTCAAGAGCGTCAACAAAGGGGCAGCAGAAGTCATAGGTGGGGTAAACCTTCCACTTATCACCAGTAACATGGTGAGGAGTCAGGTTACATCTGTAAATGACGGGGTCTCTTAGAGTCTTGTTATTGTTGTCGACGGAGATCTTAGCTCTGACACAGTTCTTGAGACCAATGTCAGTACCGTTCTTCATCTCCTTCTCAAAGATTTCGAGGTTCTCTTCCACAGAGCGATCTCTGCGAGCCGAGGCGATACCCTCACCTCTTTGCTCACGCATGAGCTCAAGAGGAGTGTCATCGCAGTAAGCCTTACCTTCCTTAATCAGCTTGACACAAGCTTCGTACATCTCAGTGAAATAGGAAGAAGAGTGGGTAACACGGTCAGGCTTGATACCAAGCAGCTGGCAATCCTCAAGGATCGACTGCTCATACTCCGCCTTTTCCTTCGAGGGGTTTGTATCATCGAAACGAATAATCATCTTGCCATGGTACATCTCAGCAAAGTATTGGTTGAGAATGGCAGCCTTTGCGTGTCCAATATGGAGGTATCCCGAAGGCTCTGGCGGGAAACGGGTCACCACCTGGCCGTCAACAGCGTCAACTAGACCAATCTCGAATGAGGCCTTGGAAGACTCCTTCTTTTGTCCAGCCTTGGCTGCACGCTTCAGCTCAGCAATCTCCTTTTGGAGAGTTTCAACAGATCCACCAAAGAAACGATTGCTCTCAATGAACTTGTACCATCTAGCAATGTTGGCATAGGTGCCATTTTTCACAACAGAACCGACGACAGCGTTAGCTCTGAGAACACCCCAAACGGCAATGTCTCCAACAGTAACGGAGTAGCCGTCAATGAAGGATCTGAAGTTAAGGTGAGACTCGAGCTTTTCAAAGGACGGAGTCAGTGTCTTGAAGTCCTTGACGGACAGAGACTTGAAAGCAAGCTCGACAAAGTGAGCAGAGGCTGGGCCAGTCACAATAGACTTGGGGAATTTCTTCTGCAAGGCGTGCAAAACAGCCTCATCACCGTGAACAGTCTCATCACCAACAAGAACAGCAGTGGAGCCAGGGATCGCCTTGTCTACAAGGGGAGCATCAATGAACTTGAGGTCGATAGGGGAGGTAGCCTCATCAGCGTTGATAATAACCGCAGCAATCAGCGACGGGTAGGCCACCAGGGGTGCCTTACCAGCAATAGTCAATGACAAAGGCATTGTGGATGTGCAGTTGATTAGTTGAAATTTTGGGGCTACTGGGATTTTTCAATGCGCTGCCCCAGCGTCAACCCCACTAATAAAGGCATCTGTGACTGAATGTTTAGCGGCACTAATGAGGCCAACCTGGGTGGAAATAACAGAGCCAGCCGTAGCGTGTGACCGAAACATAAGGTGATGACCTGTCCATTTCGAGGTTGCGCTTTTTTATTTTTTGCCGGCCTTGAATAACCGCAAGGGTACCAGATAGCCGCTGAAGACACAATAGTGGGGCTGTGCCCCACTATTTCGATTGAAGCCATCGGCCGAATTCTGCGGACTGACATACGCAAGATGGCTGAGCCTCCATTCTCGGCTAAAGCAGTGATTAACTCCTCCAGAGGCCCTATTCATATAGATCTGTGGGCAAAAGAAAGCCCGGTTTTGAGTCGCAACTTTCTTCAGCTGGCCAAAGACGGCTTCTATAATGGCTCAACCTTTGATTCTATAGTGAGAACATCCCATATAGAGTGCAACCCGCCTTCAGGAGCAACCAAACTCCCTGATGAGGTTTCTGGCAGGTTGAGATTCAACAAGAAAGGCTGCGTTGCCAGTATCAGGTCTGGGGAATCAAACACAAATGGGTTTCTCATTACACTGACTCCGAAGGAAGAGCTGCAGGGAACTCATACCGTCTTTGGAAGGGTCAATGACGAATCATTTTTTAAAGTCATGGACATCGCGTCAGCTGAGCTCAACGAGAATGGCTCACCCATATCCCCTGTTGTCATCAGATCTATAGACGTGATCGAGCCGTATTTCAAAGATCTCCAGGGCATCACCAAACCGGTTCGCCCTGCTGAGTGCGAGTCATTCAAAAAGACAGTCAAAAAAGTCAAGGTCTCTATTGGAGTTGAGGGTGAGGATGACAGCGATGAAGATGGCCCGAGCCTGATTTCCAGCAAGAGCGCGAAAGAAGTGATGAATAAGAGGTTTGCGAAAGCCAAATCTGGAGTGGCAGGTCCGACTGCGATCAAGAACAAAGACTTCACAGCTGCGGACTCTAATCGCCAGCTAGAAGAAAATAATTTCAAATCACCTAGCAAGCAAGATGAGAACAGGCGATTGTTGAACCACAAGCAAGAAAACATTACCCCCACAGCACCTAGCAAGCCAGACGAGGACAGCCAAGTGTCGGAGATGCTGGCGAGCTTCAGATCCAGATTAAACTCGAAACAAAGCGTCTTAAATATAACTGTGAAAGGCGACGACAGCGAGAACGATTCCAGCGATCTCGATGACGAAGCACACGAGGAACTCATTCCCATGCGCTTCGAATCCAGGGCCTAGTGGGCATGCACAGAGAGATGAGCTGACGCCAGGAAACTACAAAACCTTAAATTGATCAAATCAAGCCAAACTAAAAGTGGAACTAATATTACATGGATCACCAGAGGTACACAAGCGCAAGAGTGAGCAGATTAGCAGCCAGGCCACCAGGAGAGGCCACGAGAGGAGCAGCACCCTTGTGCGAAGAGGTGGACGTGGAACTCGCCGTGGAGCTGGCAGAAGAGCTAGAGCTAGAGCTACCACTGGTAGCCGAAGCCTCAGCACTGGAGCTAAGACCGTTAACAGTGTTTGAGGCAATGATGGTGATCGAGGTATCGTCAATAACGTTACCATCAACATCTTTCACAGTGTAGTTAGTGGAGAGCGTAGAGAGGTCAATGATCTTGCCAATGTTTTGGTTGCCGCCACCATTCTTGAGCATGTCCTCATCTGGGCAAGAGGGAAGGTCCATCGAATAGTTGAATTTGGAGTAGACATTCTTGATCTGCGATTCGGCTGTGGAGCAGGAGAATGAATCGACAGTGGAGATGTGGCTGCGGTCAACGTCTGGCAAGGTCACATTCTTGTACGCAGAGAGCAGGTTGACGTAATCCTGGCGTTCCTCAACGTTACCGTCGTCATCAATGGTGACGAGGCCATAATCAGAAGTTTCCTGCGAGTATTCGTAGACCAGACCACCAGAGAAGGCGTCCAGAAGTTCGGCATAAACTCCACCAGACACCTCTGAAAATGTACGAGGAGAGACCTTGTTACAGCCGTACTCGGAAAGGAAGAGCGGAATAGAAGTGTCGTTAAAAGTGGACAATAGCTGGTCGTAGCCGGAAGTGGTCCAGGTGGAGCCAGCGCACCACTGGTACGAGTTGAGGCCATAAAAGTCGGCGTTGGACTCATCGTCGCCGCAAGAGAGGTAGAGCCACATGGCCTCGCGGAGTTCAATGTCATCGGCAGCAGAGTATCCGACAGGGATCTGGCGGGAAGCATGCTTGGAGATGTACTGTTTCATGTCGCGCTGGACAGCACGAATGTACGGGGGGCAGTACGCGGCAGAGGGGCCGTCATTGACAACCTCATTGCCAGAAAAGAAGCCGAGCACGTTGGGGTAGTCCTTGAACGCATCAATTACACCAAAAATGCGATTCAAGTAGTCTGAATTGTACGAGTCCCAGGGGTCAGAGCGGTAGATGGAGTAGGTTGGCGAATTAACATCAAGGATGACGTAGATGCCTGCGTCGTTGAAAATGGTCATGCACTCGTCATGGCTAATCCAGGGATTGACAGTGTAGACTCTGATGGTATTGACACCGAGCTTTTGCAACAAAAAGGCGTCGCGAAGACAAACGTTCTTGTCTGAAAGAGCGTCGACGCCAGCCGACTCGTCATAGCCCGAAGAACCACCGGGTTGATAGTCAACACCGAGGACAGTGAACTCCGAGCCAGTGGAGTTTGTAGTGTCTGGACGGATGAAGCGGTTTCCCTTTATTTCAATGGGCATGACAGCCAGCCCGACTCCGCAGAGCGAGGCAAACGACGCTGCGAAAGCAGCGGAGAGTCTCATTAGGGGGGACAAGAGTTGGTGGAAGAGGAACGAAAGAGAAGACTGGAAACGGGTATGAAAATGAGCGTGGGAGAGCTTACCAGACCGTGCAAGACCGCAGTTTTACCAAAAGTCGGGCAAAATTAGGGAGTTGGAGTGTGGGTGGAATTATATGCCGGACGTTTTCGTGTTTTGTCAGGTGCCCCAATCTTGGAATTTTGGCTCGCGGGCTGCTCGGGAGCATTGCGAGCAGGTGCGGAGATGCGCCGAAAAGGGCCGAAGGGAAAATGTAAGCAGATAGGGACAAGAGGGGACAATGCAAAAAGACCTGATGAACTCTTAGATTTTTATGTTTTGCTAGTTAGGTCTTCGCATGCCGTCCCTTGGCACGGTCATAAATCATGCTGCCGCTTGGCTCCACTTGGCTCTGCTTGGCTCTGCCTTGCCCTGCATAACGCTGTGTGGGCAATGCGTGTAAACAAGGACAAGATGCAACAACAGAAGAACAGCACAAGACAGTTGAGTGCTGATCAGCTGACTTGTTTGAATCTGCCTGACATTATCTTTGTAGTGTTCCCTTGGCTGCCTGCTCCCGTGATCGCGCTCGCGAGTTGCAGATTCAGTTTCAAATCTGGGGGCGCGTCTGTTCCCAGCGCTGATCTGGCGATCTCTAATGGCCAGAATTGATTGTCGGGTCCAGATAATAGCGGGGTAATGGATCACGACCCGCCAAGAGCAACGAACATGGAGTGTGAGCGACAACGATTCTGGCGCGAGTCACCAGCTGGCCGATGGCCGACTCCAACCTTTCTTTCCCCGCGCCCATCCTCGTCTATGTCGTACACTTATGAGCCACCAGAATGCACGGCTGTGCTCTGAGCACAGCCGTAAGCACGTGACTAGAATTTTTTTTCTTCCCCCAGAATATATTTTCGATAAATTTCACCGGCCATCG
This sequence comes from Grinbergsozyma bentonensis, assembly GCA_030561725.1. Classification (NCBI taxonomy): domain Eukaryota; kingdom Fungi; phylum Ascomycota; class Dipodascomycetes; order Dipodascales; family Trichomonascaceae; genus Grinbergsozyma; species Grinbergsozyma bentonensis. The sequence goes on along the minus strand of JAKTYB010000024.1, from coordinate 83,573 downwards.
GATCCTTATCCAGCTGCCAGCTTCAGTTTTAACAAAATGGAGACTCGCAAACGGCAATCTCTAATGCAGGGCGACGACATGTCGTTCCCCAGAGGCGGTGGTCCAGCGGTTTCTGCCCTTGAGGTTAAGAAAATTCATAATGAAGTTTCTCAAGATCTTTTTCAAGAAAAGAAGGGCGCCGCCGGCACAAAGAAGAGAAAAACTACCAAAGCCACTACCGAGAGTAATGCTCCAGTGGTTCGTGGACTTAAAACCAAGGATCTGGCTGACGATATCTGCGTGCTGGCTCAGGTCACCAAAGTTTCTCCTCTCAGCATGTCCATCTCTCTGCCAAATGGCCTTGCGGGATCTGTGCCCATCACTAGTGTTTCTACCGTTATCAGTCGGAGATTGAACCCTGAAAATGGCGGGGACAGTGATGACGAGGCAATGGAAGAAGATGTGCCGTCAATGGAAGACCTCTTCCAAGTCGGCCAGTGGCTGAGAGTCGTCCCTGTCCAGCTCGAGGATAGGCATCGCTTTGAGTTTTCCATCGAGCCCAAGCTTGTTAACGAGCCAATTGAGGAAGAGGACCTTGGCACTCCAGGCTGCTCCCTTCAGGCTGCTGTCAAGTCTGTCGAGGATAGTGGTGTTATTTTTGACATTGGCCGCCCAGAATTCGATGCATTTGTGTCCAACAAGGACCTCGAAAAGGCTGGCTACTCCACCAATTCCCTTACTGTGGGCCAGGTAATGCTCCTGACAGTGCAAAAAAAGTTCTCCAGATCGCTGTCATGTAGCTGCTACACTGCCAACACCACCCAGTTCGCCCATGGCTCTTCTATTCTCTCCTATATGCCAGGAACTCTTGTCCTGGGATTTGTTACAGAGGCCACTAGCACAGGATTTTCTGCCATTATTGATGAGTCTATTGACGCTCTTTGTGACTATGTCCACTCTGGCGAATCCGATGAGGTTGTCCGCACTGTTGGCGATAAGGTTGTCTTGAGGGTGCTGGCAAACGGCCTCTCTAACGGAAAGCTCATAGTTGCTGCTTCTCCCGAGCTCGTGAACGCAACTGTGCGTCAAGACAACGCGGCGTCTGCCTTTGTTCCAGGCACCATAACAGAAGTCAAGATTCTAAAGAACATCTGGGATTACGGTCTCATTGTAGATGTCAGCGGCTTCCAGGGCTATGTCCACCCAACGAAGATTTCTGATGATTTTTCTAATATGGAAGGTGCCCCATCCATCAACAAGTACGCAGCTGGCACAGTCCATCAAGCCAGAGTTCTTAGCTACTCTATGTTTGACGGCCAATTCATTTTGAACATGCAGGAATCTGTTCTCAATGCTCAGCTTCTAAGTGTATATGACGCGAAACCCGGTATGATTGTTGACGGCGAGGTTGTTAGAGTTCTTCCTGGTGGTGGCGTTTCACTTAAACTTGGCCTCGGTATTAGCGGTATGGCAGGCAAAAACCACCTTTCAGATGCTGTCATCACGCAGCCCGAGAAGAAATTCAAGCCTGGTCAAGAGGTCAAGGCTCGAATTTTTAGCAGTGACGTGGAGAAGGGAAGAATTTTTTGTTCTTTGAAAAAGTCTATTATTGACTACGAAGGTCCTATTGCTTCTACCATTGAAGAACTTGAGGTTGGCATGCCAGTTGTTGCCACGATTGTGTTTTTCAAGACTCACGGTGTGGTAGTAGAGCTTTTTGGAGGCATCATGGCGTACATTCACTCCTCTGAGTTGTCGGAGGCTTTCATGTCGGATCCTAAGGAACACTTCAATCAAGGTCAAACTCTCAACGCCAGAGTACTTCGCATTGATGGAAACGACAGTGTGGTGCTGACATGCAGACGTAAGTTGCGTAATCTTGATGTTGAGGTCGGCCAAATAATCACTTCTACAGTCGTTGAAAAGAGAAACGATGGTCTAGTCGTGGACATAGGTGATGACAACACTGCATTTCTCACCAACAATCATCTTTCCGATGGTGAAGTTACCAAGAGCAAATTTCAGGTGGGATCTAAACTTGATGTCATTGTATATGAGAAGAATGAGCAGCAGAGAGTTATCTATGCTTCTGCCAAAGAGTCGATGATGAAGGGCATTGCGGACGGCTCTGTGCCGTCTTCTTTTTCTCAGGTTGTTTTGGGTAAGAAGCTCAAGGGCTGGGTTAGAAATGTGGTTGACTTCGGCATGTTTGTAGGATTTGCCAACGGCGTCATTGGACTTTCCCCAAATAAGCACATTGATAAGAACATCAATTACAAGCCCGGAGACAGCGTCAACGTTGTTGTCATAGACGTTGATCCATCGCGCGAAAAGTTCATTGTCAAGGTTGTAAGTGACAGCCTCGAGTCCAGCGGCGTCAACGTGGGTGACGAGATCGACGTGGAGGTTCAGAAAATCAAGGGACTAGAGCTAAAGGTTCTTGTCAATAAGGATATTCAAGCATCCATCCATGTATCCCAAGCTTTCAACTCCATTGATGAGATTTCGAATGTCAAGCATCCTCTGTCAGCATTTAAGGTTGGTCAGAAGCTGACTGCAAAAGTAATTGGTCAACACGAGATCCAACAAGGAAAAAAGGGTGCCATCAGCAGCCATCCAAGCCATACTGTCATTGATCTCTCTCTCAGAACAGATCCTAAAATTTCTGTGCCAAAAGTTTCATCGAAGCAGCTTGTGTTTGTGAGTGGAGTCAACAATGGCTTTGTCTTTGTTGCTATCTCAAATACCATTTCGGGAAAGATTGCGTTTTCTCGATTCGATGCAAATACTGAAGATATTCAGAAGCGATATCCTGTTGGGTCAGCTGTTGAGGCCACTGTTGAATCTGTCAAAGGTGGAAAGGCTTCCCTTTACGTCATCAAGTCTGAAAAGAACGAAGTTTCCAATATTCCTTTTGATTTCAAGGATGGAGATGTTGTGTCTGCTACTGTCAAGCAGATAACCCCTGGTGAGATCAGATTCATGCTTGGCGAAACCCCCGCTCGCTGCCGCCTGGTGGATGTGGATGAGGACGCAGATAACTGTGTGGACACCAAAAACAGCTTGAATGTTGGCATGGTCGTTCCTGCCAAGGTCCTTGGTATTGACGGAAAGAAACTCTGGGTTACCACCAGAAAAGATGTTATCGAGGGTCGGGACCTCAAAAGAAAATTTATTCTTGAGACGTCTGATGTTGCTGTTGGTGATATTCTGGATGGATTCATTACAAGCATTGTTAATGGCGGTGGCATTTTCGTTCAAGTGGGCTACAAGGCCACTGCGAGAGTCCAAATCAGGCATGCATTGGATGAGTTTGTAGAGGATTGGATGTCTAAGTTTAAGGTCAACCAAAGAGTTAGAGGTGTTATTCTCTCTGCGCATGATGGAAAGATTGAGATGTCTCTCAAACAGGTTGCAATTTTGGGATCTTCCAAGGGTTCGATCGCCACTCTCAAGGCGAACGAGACTTTTGAGGGTACCATTACTCGAGTTGAAGAGTATGGTGTGTTTGTGAAGCTCGCTTCCACGACAGGAATTGTTGGTTTGTGTCACAAATCTGAAATGTCCGACAATGCTGTAGAAGATCCAAACACTCTCTTTAGCATCGGTGATTCTGTCAAGGTTAAGATTTTGAACATTGATCCTCAAACTGGCAAGGTTAGTCTCGGTATGAAGGCATCTTACTTCCTTGATGAAAGCGATGAGGAAGAGGATGAGCGCGAAGATGCTGCGGATGTGGATATGTCTGAATCTGAATCTGTCGTCGATCTGCCCTTACGTGGTGACAACAAGGCAGACGATTCTGATGAAGAAGACTCCGAGGAAGAAGAGGCTAAAGAGAACCAGAGTGGACTCAGTGCTGGGTTTGATTGGAACCCTGATAATTTATTTGCTAAGGAGGCTGAAGGCGATGAAGATGACGAGAGTGACGATGAGGAGGACACGCCCCAGGGCAAGGCCAAATCTGGCAAGAAGTCCAAGAAGCAAGTCGAGGATAAGACTGCTGATTTGGCGACCAGACAGCCGCAGTCTATTGACGATTTTGAGAGATTGGTTGTCACCTCGGCCAACTCTTCAGTCATGTGGATTGGCTACATGGCATTCCAGCTACAGCTGAGTGAGGTTGAGAAGGCTAGAGAGATTGCCAGACGTGCTTTGAAGACCATCAGTTTCAGAGAAGAAGATGAGAAGCTCAACGTCAGCATTGCGCTTTTGAACTTGGAGAATGCGTTTGGCACCGACGAGACGCTTAAGCAGGCACTCAATGAGGCGCTGCAGCGACACGACCAGAAGCGAGTATACCTCAAGCTTGCGGAGATATACGCCCAGTCAGACAAGTTTGACAAGGCCGAGGAGACTTACCGCCTTGTTCTCAAGAAGTACGGATCTAAGGAGCCAGAGCTTTGGGGACTTGTTGCTACTTTCTACATGACAGGTAGCAAGGATTTTGCCAAAGCTCGCAAGCTCTTGGAGAAGGCGCTGTCTGTTGTTAGCAACAAAAAGGCACAGATTGATATCACCAAGAAATTTGCGCAGCTGGAGTACAGCTATGGTGATGTGGAGCGTGGCCGCACGCTGTTTGAGGGACTTGTTGGCTCGTACCCGAAGCGTAATGACATTTGGCATGTGTTTATTGACCAGGAGATCAAGAAGGGCCAGAAGTCTGCGGTCGAGGGATTGTTTGAGCGTGCATTGAAGCTCAAGCTGAACGAGAACCAGGCCAAATCATTCCTCAAGAAGTGGCTTGAATTTGAGAAGGACGACGCCAAGGCGCAGGACTACGTCAAGGCGAGAGCTGTCGAATATGTCAAGGCTGCCCGTGACCGAGAGCAGCAGTAAGCGGACGACTATAGGACGTAAGATATTTTTTTGCAATTGAATCAACTAACTAATAAGGATAGGCAGGCGGCCCAAGGGTCTTGCCTGACATGTGATGGATGAAACACGGAGTGAAACAGCCGAGTCAATGTCTCAGTGGGTGAGTACTGTTCATCGCTGAGCGAAGGCAGTATGCAGGTCAGCTGCGGGAATTTGAAGCAGGGAATTTGAAAGCGATAAGAGAAAATTGCTGAGATTGAAGCAGCATGAGAGGATCTGTTTAGAGCTATTTGAGGCTAGATGGAGCTATTTTGAGCCCGTCTCGAGCGGGCTTGAGCCTTTGAGTCGCTCGAGCCAGCGACTGTCATCCCCCACACTTGATATGAGCAAAGACCGTTATGCACACTGGCCAGTTGTACCAGCCCAGTTTGGCAGCAGTTTTGGCAGTTGCCCTCTGCCCCTTGCTAGTTGCTGCAACCCAGACCCCAGCAAGGGGCAGCTTATTGGCGGAAGAGCATTTTAGGTTCTAGTGGCGGTGATGCGCAGCCGCAGTGGGTCAGCCCCACCAGGCGTGATTCTGGACGCCAGGCTAGGCAGACAGATTATTATATTGCAATTATTATTTGGCAGCGCAAGGGGCAAGGCTTTGATGCAGCGATCAAGGGCTGGGTTTTTTGAAAGATGCTAGAGCAAGTGGGCTGTCAAAAACGACCCGATGCCTCAACGGAACGTGCTGGGATGAGCAACAGATGAGAGAATGTGGGCACATTCCGACGTAGTGCATGGGAAGTGCAGGGTCTTTCCCCCCTGCAAGGGTTTCAGGAACGAGCTGTGCCAGACTAGCTAGAGGGGGCACTGAAACGTTGACACATGGAGCGGCTGGGAGCGGCTAGGCAAAGAGTTTGTGGGTAGGGCAGCAAGTGGACTCTTTCCAGGAGGAGTTTGCCAGAGCTGACTAGGTCAAGCAGGATGGCACTCACTGCCCCGCATAATGGGGCATTAATGGGGAGATTTTTGGGCGCCAGACATGGCGCACCACGCAGGAGTGCAGAAGCCTAGAGGGATATTTTGTACCTGCAAGCTTTAGCGGGCACTGGGACGCCAGGGGTTGGCAGTGTTTTCTGCGATGTTGCCGGGAGCGACCCGGCGAGGGGGGATTGTGGCTAGGCTTATTCAGAAGAGTGCAGGAGGCGCTTCAAAGTGTCGAGGCGAGCTGTTCGCTGGCCGGAACTCCTCAGCAGGCGGTCCCAGCTTGGTCCCAGCACGGGCGATCACTGTGCGCTGTAGGCACTGCGTCAAAAGAATCACTGCGTGCAGGCCCCGGAGGAGCCCAAACCGTGCGTTGGCTAACAGATTGGAGCACAACTGCCAGAAGGCGACAATCAGGACCAGACAACTGGACAGCCTGATATACTGCGATCCAGAGGCATCGATCGTTGGTGAATATTTTACTGAGAATTGAGCCTGGCGCTAGACCCGATGCTTTGCCGTGCATGTTTGGGGGAGGGGAATAGGGGGGTGGCACGGACTTGGACCGAGGAGAAGCAGAGGCAGCGTCTCGGGCCGATAGTAGAAGGTTGTCGCAGGTTTAGAGCCCCTGGCACGCTTTTCAAAAACAATTGGCGCTGCCTAGAATAGTGGAGACCCATGTGCTCAGCGTGACGGGCTGTTCGGCCCGTCCCTGAACTGGCGCTGGCTGGCTCACACGATTTCCGCTAACGGGAGCAACAGCGGGAGATCAGTGGAGGTGGGGCGGGGCGCCCGGCCGCCGGGTCTGTGCGAGCACAGGAGCGCAGAACAGGCCACACAGGTGGGCTACGACTGGGCAGGGCCGTTACATTAGCACAAAACAACGTCACCACTGTACTACTCTGTCTTCCCAGGCCGTTGACTGGAGCGCTTCCATAAAAGTGTTGCGGCGCGGCTGTCGCCATTATCTGCATCCGTCAACGCTTTCACGGAAGACTGCAGCAGTGGGAGCCCCACCAGGAGTGGGAACGATTTGCACGTTCAGGCTTGCCAGCAGAAAATAGCGGAGCCGGCAGATCGCTCGAGCGCGCTAGGTATGTGCGGTGATCGCTAGAGTCCCCACTTTTGAAGGCAATTGCCCTGCCGACAGCTGTTTGGCGGCGCTGGGGGCCCGAGCCGTGCTCGGCACAGCATCGCGACTCGCCCAGTCGTTATGCAGCGGCAAGCATAGCCACAGAGGCATGCTGGGAGTGCCTCGGGGCTGGTTTCTGCCTGAGAAGGCTAGTGGCGGAAACAGCAGTCAGTGTGCTGCCGTCACTGTGTGCACGGAGCGGCTCGTCTATCTTTGCCCAGGCAGGTATGTAGACTCCACCAGAAGCCGTGTAGCTGAGCCTCGTCCATTTGTCGGACAAAAGAATCGCAAATTTGTGCGCGCCGGAGAGTCGAACAGTCCTCGATTTTATCTGGTCTCAGAACGCGGAGCACGCTCGCAGGCCACAGGCTCGCGACTCCCCAGACTCGGGCTCTCTTTGCTGGGCGTCGAGTCTCCAATTCCGGGTGGTGGAGAAGCACTTACTTTTTGGCCGCTAAATTTCCAAATTGGTGCGAAGCGTCCCCCAGCAAAAGCAAAGGCGCCAGTCCCGCTCCGGTGGCTCTCCACCTGCCAAATAATTGGGATGGCAGTCAAGCGAGCGCTGTCGCGAGCCCGGTGAAAGCAGCAAGGGAATGCTGGCGGACAAAAAATAAACTGAGCCCTTGCCAGTCCAGGGCCATCGCAAATCCCGGCTCAGGGTCCAGGGTCCAGCAATCGACGGAACATACGATATGAAAAAAAAAAAACAAGCCCTTCTCCCAGCCCAAACGCACCCCCTAGCGCTGCCCGACTGCCTGCCGCCGCCGCATCGAGCGGTTGGCGCCTTCCATGTGCACTGGATCCGAGTTGCTGGCCCAACACGCACCTCCCAACTTCGTCACGCTGCATAACGCATCCGCCCGTACATACCATGGCCGATATAAGGACCCAAGTGGATGGATACAGGAGGAACCTTAGCTGCTGGCACACAAGGCGAGCAAATTCACCTTCCTTCACCTCACTTTGAGCGACAGCAGCTTGAGCTTCAGCGACAGCCCACCAACCGCTACATTAGCTGTCGATTTTTGCATCTCGCGAGCGCACATTCCAGAGCCGTAAACAAGTCTCCACCGCCCCGAGCCAGACACTTGCCAGTGCTAGTGCCAATACCAGTTACCTTTGCTACCAGTTAGCCAGTTACACTCGCCAACCGCGCCATCTGCGTCAAGCGATACTCGACCCTGCCAACCGCACTTAGGCCGACCCACAGTTACAGAAACTGCAGCCACAAAAAACCGCAGTTACAGAAACCGCACCCTCGCCAACCGCACCACCGCCAATCTCACCCATCTTAACCAGCACATGTCCCCCTCGCCATAATGCCTTCCACAGTAGATCGTCGGGTGAGCTATCCGCTCGACGCCCCAGTCAGAACTCATGTCTCTTCCATCCCCAAATCATCCATCCCCAAACGCAAAACTCGTGTCTCAGATATTCTTGCCCGTCTCTCGTCCTCCACTGCCTCGTCTCGTGCCAAGTCTTCACTGACAAGCGCCCCCGCCAGCAATGATTCGTCCAGGCTGAGAACAGTCTTTCGCCACCGCGTGTCAAGCTCCACATCAACCCAGGACTCTCGCGACACAGCCACTTCAGTCGCCCCCAAGCCGCCGCCCAGCAGTTCCAAGCCTACACCAAAAAAGGCCTCTCGCATTCCAGCACCGAAAGAGCGTGCGGTCAGCAGCGGCAGCCAATTGGCCCCGCCCTTTTCAACTCCAACAAAATCGACTCGGGCCTCGCTCCCTGCATCCTTCGTCTCTGATGGCGGCAATTCATCGTCCCGCCCAGAGTCCAACGCCTCGTACGACCAGCATCTGTCATCGTACCGCAACTCCACATCCCCGATTCCCCAGAGGCGCCCCTCGCAGCGCATGTCATTTCTCAACTCCTCGCCGCAGAACCTGAAAAACAGGTACTCCGTCATGACCAACGTCTCCACCGCTACCACAATGACCACAGCAACTTCTGTCTCCAACAATTCGTTTGAAACGCTGGAAAAACCCATTGCCCCGGGCCTCATTGACGACGACAATTGCTCAATCAAGTCCAAGGGTGTGGCTGAACTCGTTCCGGTCATGAAGCTCGGCCGCGCCAAATCGGAGTCTCCCGTTCGCGCCACTTTCCGCAGCAATTCTCCTCGCTTCGGCCACATCACCGTCTCACCAGGCAACCACCCCATCAACATTTACGCACGCCCAGCCTCGCGCCAACAACGAGTGAACGTGCGGCTGCCAGCAAGACCGAACTCGCGCATGAAGGGCAACATTCCACGTGTTGACGAACTCAAAAGCAAAATCAAGGAGCTCGAAGAGGTTCTTCAGTCCTCTCGGCAGGATCGACTGGCTACATCGAACCTGGTCGAGCAGGTGCGCATTCTTGAAGAAGTCCTTGAAGGTGAGCACCAGGAAAAAGAGATTTTGCTGCTTCGCATTAAAAAACTGGAGCAGACGAACAGGGACAGTATCACTTCCCAGCTGGTTTCACAGTACCCCACAATGCTCCCGATCTCGCCGACGCTTTCTGACGACATTCCCCTTGCTTCCGAGACAGAGTCCAAGCTGCGAAATAGGATTCTCAAGCTCGAGTCTACTATCCAGGAGTTGAAACTCTCGGCCAACGACTCAGATACAGATGATGAGGTACTACGTTTAGAAACAGAGCTCAGTGTTCTGCGCGGAGACAACCAGAATTTGCGCACACAAAATCTCACCCTGCACTCTCGCGCCAAGGCTCTCGATGATGAGCTGAAGGCTAGCCGTGACAGACTTGGTAAGGTTGAGGCAGAGTTGCGCAACGTTTCAAATCAGCATGAAGACCTCCAGCTCCAGACCAGCGACATTACTTCTGAGAGAAAGCAATGGGAACGTGAATTACAGTGCAAAGATAAGGACAACTCTAACCTACAAAGCCAGCTCGATGAACTCAAAGACCGCTATAACTTGCTGGACAAAAAGCACAAGGAGGAGCTAGCGCGCTTCAACGAAGATCGCACCGAATTTGAAAAGGCAAACCTGGTCAGAGAGGAACTTCAACGCCAAGTGCAAAACATCTTGCAGAGTAAGCGTAACCTAGAGAAGACAAATACTGTTCTCGAGCGTGAGAACCGCCGCGCAAAACGCCTCAATGCTGCGCTTGAAACTTCCATGCAAGATCTCAAAATATCGCTGGAGGAAAAGGCGATGGAAAACGACGAGCTTAATCGTTCTATTCTCAAGGTTATGGAGCAAGCAAGCGAGACCATTGAGGGCGCAAAGCGCCACTCTATTCTTATCAATTCTCCCATCACTGTGTCCAGCCCACTTTTCGAAAGTGACCGACGTTCTTCTCTGGATAGAAGAATTTCAACAGGCGACAGATCTTCCATTGACAGAAGAATTTCCTATCGTTCACGGACATCTACCATTAGCTCTCACAGCAATGCCTAAGTCGTATTTATACATATTTAATGAATTTCATGAGGTCACTAGAAACTATTTGAACAAAAGGCTACATGCTCGATCACACTCATAGTAACATTGACGAATGATGGCCGTCCTTGTTGTGAAGGGTCGACGTGCCAGTCCTACATCGTCTATTCTCTGTGATAGTGTAAGTCTCAACTGCCCACTCGTACCAGACTTTCTTGCCATCGGTGAGTCTCCAAAAGCTGACATCCACCTCAGTGAAATCCTCACAGTACATGGCTTCGTTAAGCGGAAACCACATTGGAAACCATGACATCATTTCCTTGATGCGCTTGTTCGGCAAAATGCTAAATTCGACATCACCGTAAAGAACTGCCGAAAAATATCCGGCTAGACCATGGACGACACCCTTCTTGGGAATCTGGAATTTGACGCGGCACTTTCTGGTGTTGTGCGAGTTGTCCGGAAAAATGGTGGCAGAAGGATGTTCAAACGACCAAACTGTTTCGGGGGTGGCCATGATATCAACTTGATCTAACAAGACGACGTAAGGTACCTCAGTGGCCTTGGCTGTGGACTTGCGGCCGTTTTTGAGACCTTGTCGAGCTGAGACAAACAGCTTATGAGACATGGCTGGAGTCAAATGGGCCGAGTAAGAAGACGGTATCATGATTCCGGACGGCGACAAACACTTTTGGACACCGTCTATACATTCAGGAGACAGTTCGTTGTCTCCAAAAGAGCCCATGAGTTCGCTGACAATGAGATCAAACTTGTGAAGTGGATTGAAGTTCCTCATATCGCCGCGAACAATCTCTACCGAGTTGTTCCAATCACTCCTGTTTTTGGAACATAAATAAATAAATGCAGCATCGTTTTTCTCAAGTGCAGTGACCGAGACACGAGCTGACAAACCCCTGGTGGCCTCTAATACCTTATCAACCAGTGGGCCTCTGCCAGCACCGACAACGGCGATACGGACATGTGATTTGTAGACCATTTCTTGCATGGCCTTGGAGATAGCAGTTTTGTACAGATCATATTTGACCGGGTCACGTTCAAAGGCCTCGTAAGTTGCCGACTCTAGGTTATCGACTAGGGGTTGGAGCGGCGCTTGAAGGAGATCCTGATACGAGCTCATTATTGCCATTTCAGTCTCTGTGAGACGCGGCTGCTGCTTGATGAGATGCTTGATGTATAACAGATAGGCCTCTGCTCCGCCAGTGAACGTGATATTCTCGCGGTCTTCAATGAGAATGAAGGGCTTTTTGGCGAAGAAGCGGAGAAGCAGATGCTGTAGAGATTTCGTGAGCACTGGGTATTGCTTGGCGTTTGGCACAAAGCAGGCGGAGCTCACGAGAATCATGGAGATGGGCTCGGCAAACCAGCGGTTTTCGAGCGTGAGCGATGGGGCCTTGGCAGGCATTTGCAGAGCCACAGACAGGTTTTTGGGGTAGTCTGCGATGGAACGGATCGAGTTCCAAATGTCCCACACTGAGAGCTCGTCTGCCTTCTTCGTGTGGTCGGTTTCCTCGAAAGGGAGGTGGACGAGAAGGTTGATGAAGGGGGACTTGTCGAGCAGCGACAGAATGGTCCTGGCGTACTGGGCCACGTTATTACGTCTTCTGGGGCCTGGTAGCAGGCAGTATGAGGCGCCGCAAAAGGAAGCGTAGGAGAGCTCATGCAGCAAGACTTGCAGGGAGATGGACGCCAGTCTTGGGTTTTTGGAGTCGATTTCGACCCAGGGAGATGCGACGCAGATGGAGTTTGCAACATGTGGGCCCGGAAGCAGGCAAATGTCGTCAAGTTCCGGGGGAGGAACGTGGATTTGGTAGTATGACGGAGTTTCTCCGGGCGATGAGGAGGAGGACGATGACGGGTGGGAATGGCTGTTGACGGTGGTGGAGGAGATGGACGATGCGGAGTCATCGAGGGAAAAGTCCTGGGCAAAAACCCTCTGGATGCGCTTTTTGTAGGCGGTATTTGTGATTCTAGCGGTGATCATGTCATATCCCTTGAGCAGGGACGACTGGACCACGTCATGGTTGGACAGGTAGTCCTGTGAGGGCAGGTGGACGCCGATGAAGAGCGGGGGAGGATCGACAGTTTCGTCGAGCTCGGACGACATTTAGGGCAGCGGCAACTGGCAGCTGGCTGGTTGCCTGGAACTCCCTTTGGGTTTTGCGCTCAGCGGAGTGGTAGGGTCAGTGTGGAGTTGACAGACTTGTTCAGAGAGAGTCTTTCTGGGTTGGTGCCCAATTCGGAAGGTGGTGTTTGGAGAGGGTGCGTTTTGGTGCGTGTTTATTATTTTGGCGCGTACGGGTCGATAGAAGGGTGGTGTCGGTGGAGTGGGAGGCCTGGCGGGCGGGTGTCAACAAACAGTGCCCAAACAGAGCCTTGTCGGAGGGAGTAGGGGGTGGGAGGGGGAGAGAGATTCAGGGGGATGGTTGTGGGAGGGGACGAAGAGGAAAGAACGCGAATGTTATCGTGCCACAGCAAAATGGGAAAAGGTGTGTCGGTGGAAAGCGACTGCTGGATCGCGGGATCTGAAACAGGGCGGTTCTCTGAGTAGAGGGTCTATGTTGGCGCCCGTGGGCCGCTTGGGACCTTACCAATTGCCAGGGCTCCTGCGCAGAGTCTGGGTCTGGAGTTCTGGAGTCCAGCCGGGTTGAGAACGAACATGCTGCTTTGGCTGCTTATGGCATGCCGATCGCGCTGCTCCGGGTTTACAATGGCAATCGCCGACAGACCGCGACACTGGCAGCTCCGCGGCACTGCGTGTGCGCTTCCCCAGGCACACCTCCCATTATGTGACTGGCTCCACAAATTGGAGGGAGTTAGCAGCGTCGAGCTTAACAGAAAATAGTGTTTGCAACGGCAGCTGCTACTTGATTCAGCTCAGCCTGGTGCTTAGCTACCGCCCCTGCCTTCAACATCATCGCCACACTATACTACTTTTCTTCTTTTCTGAGCAGTCTGCATCTGTACGGACCTGCGTTCCCCTGGCCTGAGACAGCCCCCTACGTCCCTGAGCCATATAGTCGCGCAGGGACCCACACTTGCAAGGGGCTGGTGGGGTGGGCGCGGAAGGTATTAGCCGACAAAAACAAAGCCAGAATATACCTACTAGGAGAGCTCTTTCGAAAGCTCCCTCTTTGACCTCCATACTTCTGACTACTACAACCAGAGAGCCAGGTCTGCACCCCACCATGCAGGTGGCACCGATGACCTGCTCAGAGCTCGCTGAATCTGTGTACTCGAAAGGCTTTAAAAAGATAGTGCCAGTGCATTATTTGGGTGCTCGGTGTGTCGCGGTGGGCGGCGTAGATCACTGGATGTTTTCCTCAAGACTCCGGAAGGCCCTTGGAGGCTCCTAGAGAAATCCTAGGAGCAACGACAGAATCGACGGGTTTCAGCCAGCAAGCATTTCTCTCTTGAAAACCCTCCAATTGTGGTGGAGCTGGCTCTCGGCCAGCTCAAGAAATGCACCGCTCTCACGCGGTCCAAAATGCAGGGGGTGCAAGCCAAAGAGGCCCAGCCGAGGAGGGGGGCCAAATTCACCGTCGCCAACGCCAAACTCGAGACAGATACAGGCGACCTACACAGGTGACCTGCACATGCGAAAAACCCAAATATTGCCGAATTACTTGCATGTAGCTGTCTTTCCCTCTAAAATTGGAAAGAAATTCCATTCCCCCACTATCCTCCAACCTCTCCTGAGCCTTGCCCCTAGGCCCTCCCTGCTAAATATTTTTTCCCCCCAAGGCGCGTCAGGCAGGGAGGTGTTCAGTCCCCAAGAAGCGTCATCCAGATCTCCGAGCACTCCTCAACCGGCTCATCTAAACACATGCGATAACCTCTATTGACAGGCCCTGCCATTATACTCATTTCCTCACCTTTTTTTTCGCAACAAACACTCCTCTATCTATTCCACCACTCACTAACCTGAGACATAGTCCTCCCACTCTTCGAGCGTGGTCTCCAATCCTCCACCCCTCTCCCACCAGGCCCGTCACCCCAATCATTCCCAAGATATCGGCCAAATCAACGCACTTGACAAATCTCTTTGCTTCCCACTAATCCGCAGTTTGTACATATGGACGGCACCAGAAGAGCACCGCGGATACTGACTCTGGTAGAACGGGCCAGACTTGAAGAGTTCATTGAGAGAATCAACTATTCCAGCAGGTAAGTGACGAATGGAGCTCGCCAGCGCGTGCAGCGAGCGCGCAATGAGCGCAGCGTGTACCCACACAGAGCACCGGCAGAGAACCAGAGGAACCGGCCATCTGTGCATGAATTCTGCGATAGCTGTGCTGTCCTGATATCTCGTACTGCCGGCTACGCTAATTGGCTGCTGTGTGATTTTGAAACTATGGTACTCGAGACTGCTGGCAGTAACCCCGTCTGGTTACAGGGCTTGGCAAAGAACTGTGTCAATTATCGGAAGCTCTCTTAGGCAAAGCTAGTAGTACTACCACTAAGATGTGCGCTGTTTGTGTCGAGTGACACCTTGACATTGACTGTGACAGGTCGTGACCGAGATCCAAAAGACCTGTTCCTCTTAAAAACCAGCACTAACACAGATACTCTGACGATCACTTTGAATACCGACATGTCATTCTTCCCAAGAGCATGCTCAAAGCGATTCCATCAGATTACTTCAACCCCGACACTAACACCCTGCGCATCTTGGCTGAAGAAGAATGGAGGGGCCTAGGCATCACCCAGAGTCTGGGATGGGAGCACTACGAAACGCATGCCCCCGAGCCGCATATTTTGCTGTTCAAGAGGCCCCGGAGCAACTAGGCCGGCCATCCACCTGGCCGTAGCTCTGCTCGCTGGCCCGATAATCAGTAATGATCTACGATATATTGAATGCATACGAACTGGATATGGAATTCCAGGATTCCACGTTTACTATTTAGCCCCAAGGCCTTCAGCCTATTAAATAAAAAAACGGCTTGTCGCTATAGTTGGTTGAGATCAATGAGTAGTTTATCGACCCTGAGATGGTCAGGGTCCCTGGTCAGGTTGGCACATTCTGAGGGTTCGTTAACACTGGAGAGCAATGTGATTTGTTTACAATGTTCTTTAAAACCTTGCAGTTGGCCCCATGCTAAACTTGCCATTACTGCTAGTTACAATCTTTCTCTCCTCCAGCAGCATCTGCAAATGCAGCTTGACAACCCGCTCAGCAGCTGGACGCACAACATCCGGGAGCGGGTCCTTATAGACGCCGTCGGTGATCTCCTCCACGGTCTGCTCGCCGCCGATTTCCTTCAGCAGCTGCATAATCTCATCCGTCCGCTGCTGCCTGTGGTGCATGTACTCGTCAATCTTGGCAATGGCATTGTCAATGACAAGGCCATGACCCGGATAAATCAGACGCGGGCTCCGGAATGACTTCATGCGGCCCAGCGACTTCATGTACTGATTCAGGTCGACAAACACGGTGGAGCCGTGGCCCAGCACATTATCACCCGAAAACAAGTTGTTTTCCTCATTCAGATAGAAACAGCAGTGGTCGTCACAGTGGCCTGGCGTGTAGAGCGACGTGAGCGTTGCTCCCTCCACAGCAATCTCTTGCAGATCGCCAAGATGGTGATACAGGGGCCCCCACTGGCACCTGTGCTCGTCCATCGGCGAGAAATGCTTGAGAATGGCAAAGTTGCTGGTAAGGTGCGCCTCCTTGCGGCCATATTCTTCCAGAAACCGCTCAACCCCGCCAATGTGGTCGGGATGCCAGTGTGTGATGAGCAGCCTGGATATGCGCAGGTTGCGCGATGACAGGTACTCAACCAGCGTGTCGTGGTACTCGTCTACTCCATCACCGGAGTCGATGAGGAGTCGGTCCTGGCCGGTGCCTACGAGATAAGTGTTTGTTCCCTGGAGAGTGAACTTGCCAGGATTGAGCCCCAAGAAGCGGATGACCCGCGGGCTCAGCTGTGCGATGGTGGGGATGGTGGGGAGTGAGGCCATTTGGGCTGGTGGTTGAATCGGCTGTGGGGAGATGTGCTAATTAATGGGTTTGGTCGCAGCAGAATTTTGAGAGTGGAAATTGGTTTGTTAGCGGCAGCACTTTGGACTGCAAGTGGGAAGATATCGAGCGCGAAATGTGCGAGATGGGATTTATTAATCAGTTTGATTTATCGGTTGAGCGTCGGGGATGTGTGCATTGCCGAGGCCTGTTGGGGGGCGATTCTCGCCGGCTCTGACATTTGGTGGAGATGTGGGGTAAACTGGGAGAAGCTGGCCAGCACGGCCGGCGGCGGTCGGCACAGCTCGAGCCGACGACGAGGATTTTGTCATGAACAGGCTTTGGGTTTGGTTTGCCGAGAGCAGAGAGGGTCCGGGCTGTCCTCCAAATACATGTTGCTGGAAAATTTCTACTGATCGTCAGTGAATTTGCTGCACTCGGAATTTGCTGCGCTACATACGAGGAACTCAGGTCTGGGAATCCTAGGGTACTAACCATCGAAACTGAAATAGACGTACATCCGAGTATCATTTAAGCACTATATTGAGCACTATATTGAGGCGCTTTGTCCGACCTTCATGGCCATGGTCTTATGTAAACGCACATCTCGTACAGAGATTGCACTGTGAACAACTACTCGCAGCGATTCTGCCCAGGACGGAGCCTTAGTCGTCAAAAGCACGCTCAGGAGTATTCTGGCCCTAGCAGTGCCACCAGCCCGAGAATACAGGTCAAGTGACTGTGCCCTCTTGGGCCAAGGACAAATCTTGGCATGGGCTGGCCAGGGTCCACTTTGCAGCTGGGCATAGCTCATCGCCCCGCATCACATGCCCAGCGGCCTTTAGCGGCAACGTCCCGGCAGCAGATGAGCCCTGCAGATCTAACAGCTGTCTTGAAGGGTGTCGGAACAAACCCCGCAGTCCGCACATTCACCCCACATGAGGCGAGCAAGAAAGCTATGGGACTTCCAGGTTGCGAGTCCCATAGCTTTCTTCAGCTGTGGAGGCTGGCTCCGCCCCACCACCAGCGAAAGCATAGCAACCCAAGCCACTGGCATCGCGACAGCAATAAAATATCTAGCTCGCTGACACGCCTAGTTGCAGCATTTCTGGCGCATACTTTGATTGCTACTGATTATCGTCCACGTGCACTATCGCTAGCCCCAGAGCCCAAATATTCCCCTGGTTGCTATCCTCATCTCCCCACGGGCTTGAGCCATCCCACCAGCCCCACCACCCATTGCTTTTCTCAGAGAGCAAGAATATGAGATGACTTGCCCGGCACAAAACAAGCTGCACTCCTACATACACCCATCATGCCGTCAATTTCAGATGAAGCCAACCGGGCTGATGATGAGAGCCAGTCCCATGCAGCTGCGGCCTCTCCGGTCGATGAAACATCTCCCCTTATCCGCAGACAGCATTATCTCGACCCCGATGACCCCAATGTGACGCCGCTAAACATTCCCCTCGTCCGCAATCTTAGGATCCTGCTCTTTGTGATTCTGCTGGCACTAGAGGGCTATCTTGTTGCCCTTCTCGTCAATTTGTTTGTGACGTTTCACCAGGGCGACTCGGGCTTCTTTGAGTTTGTCTCCGTCTTTGTTTGTATCTTGTCAGTCAGCACATCGCTGCTCTTTTTCTCTGTGCCTGACCGTGCAGATAGAGCTCTCCAGCATTTGACTGGAATTGTATTTGCGATAATTGCTGTCCTCTCGCTTATCTTTTCCCGCTCCCGACACCAGCAAGGTGTGCTGGGGATTGTGACAACCGCCGTCGTGGCCGTGGTCTACTTCCTCACCACCGTCATTGACGGAGTGGTGTTCAGGGGCAAGCAGTCAGAAGAGGTCCGTCTGACTGGAAGAGTGGAGAACCGACGCACTTGCCGGGAATGGGTCGAGTTTTCTGTCTTGTTTGTCATCAGACTCATCCTGCTGCTGACATCTCTGCTGTTGTTGGCTGGAAGCATTCTGTATTATACTGAAGGCACAACTGGACAAGATGAGCTTGTCGATCTGGTGTCCGTGAATGGCGGCTCCTCACAAATTAACATCTACTGTACACCCGAGTCTGCCAAGTCCCACTTTGCCAATTACACAGTTCTCGTAGAGACAGATTTGTCCGCTGCCCACGACTCCGCTTCCTGGGTTACCGAGCTTTATGACGTTCACAAGTCTCCTCAAGTTTGTTTCTGGGATAGACCAGGCATGGGAGCGTCAGACGTGGTATCAAACCGCGACTGGGTAGGTCTGCTCGAAGCTGGCCTCGAATCCAAGGGCTTGCTGTGCAATTCTTCCAAGTTTATTCTTGTGCCTCATGGTTCAGGCTTCGTATACTCTTATATTTTTGCTGGGCGACATCCAGAAGCCATCTCGGCTATTTTCACTGTCGATGCCGAACACCCAGAGAGGTTCTATCGAACAAGGTCGATTGTGGCTGGTCTGCAGCATTTCTTGCACGGCGTATGGTCTGTGTTTCCCATTGAGAGATTCATATCCTTGGTGGATCACGGCTTCAGCTTCCACCGGGCCCAGCTCGGCTACAAGAAGTATCCCACAGACAGCTACTGTAAGAGCCGCTTACAGGAGCAGCTGTTTGCTCGGAGGAGTCTCAAGGAGGAAATCGAGCATTCTAGCTCTGTCCTATCTGGTTCAAAGATCCCTCTGGTGGTGGTCTCAGCTGGCGACTCTATTTCCAAGACTAAGGATTGGAACGACGAGCAGCGCAAGTTGACAAAGTCGACAGCTAACAATCTGGAATGGGAAATCATCGACGGCCCGCACAACTTGTGGCGAATCCAAAGTTCAAAGTCCAAGTTGCAGACGCTTTTCATGGATCTGGTGAGCAGCATCTTGGGCAAAAAGCTGTAGGTAGCTGTTTCACCAGTGGCGGGACGCCCGAACCCGTGCACCCATGACGTAGGCAAAGAACCCACTCAAACACAACTCATAATGAATATCCAATACTATATTTCGCCCTATTATACTTGTCGCAGTGCAACAGCTTGATTGCGGTACGACCTTTACCAAGACCAGATGCTGCCATTGCTCACAAGTGCTACTACATAGATGCTCACGCGGCAGCGTCTCTAGACGGCGCCTCACAGGGGAAGGGGCAGTCGTCTTTAAATGTCCATCACATCGGGGTCTTCTTCCAGATCACAAATGGCCCGACAATTGGGGCAGGAGAACTGGGGATAAGACTTGACAACGAGGGGACGGATGCATCTATAATGCCAGGTGTGCGAGCAGGGAGCAATAAATAATGGTTGACAGGGGCCAACGGCCAAGAGACAAATGGAACACTCTGCAGGAGCGTCCTTATTATCTCCAGCAGTTTGGTCTGCGGTCTGGTTCAGCTTTCTGATGGCAGAGAGCGTGCTGACGTTGAACTGGTTGGCGGATTTTTGCCAACTCTTGTTGAGCTCGATTCGGACCTTGATGCAGCGGTAGATGTCTTGCGAGCCACCGCGGAAGTCCATGCCCAGTTGTAAAAGGTCTCCATCATGAAGCTCATGAGGTGCGGATTTTTGGTTGGCTGGCGAAAGACGGACATGATTAAGAAACGTACCTGACGATGAGCTCACGTCAGTAATGTGCCACTTTCCGTCCTTGATGGTGAGCTCAGCGTGGGAGCGTGAGACGACCTTGGACTTGAATGACATTGGGGCAACGTTGGGGTCTGTTTTGGAGTCGTCGCGATGTTCCGTGAACCGACCAATCTTGATAACATCGCCCTCCTTCAACTTGCGAACCATGGGTCCAAAATAGAGCAGGGGAACGACCGAGGAGTGGTCTACAAATGGGGAAAAGCGAATGTAGTTGACACCGTTAGTAGTCTCCTCTGCAGAGTCTGGAGTATCTTCGCGGGTGGACTGCGGGTGTTGGCCTGTGGACGAGCCGAGAGCCGAAGACAGCGTATTTTGGTTGAGTTCGAGCTCAGCAGGCGACATGGGGGAACCTACTGGAGTCTCTGCGGCGGAAGAAATGGCTGGCAGAGACTCCGAGTTGGACATTGTGCGGGCCTGCATGTGAGCACCACCGGAAGAGGCTGGTGCGCTTCCAAAGCGCTCGAGGGCTGCGGGCGGGGAGAATACAGGATACTCCGGGATGGGCGGAGCCGCAGATGACGTTGCGGAGGAGGCAGAGACCGAGCGGGAGCGACGGGCAAAGGGGTTGGTGAAGCCTCTGGGGGAGGAACTCAGGTCGACAGAGGATTCAGAAGCATCGACTTGCGACGACAAGCCAGATGATGAGTGTGGGCGGACAGAAAAGGACCTTAATCTAGCGAGTTTCGACTTTCTGTTTGGTGTTGGAGTCGATTCCGCGACCCCAGGCATTAAAGGTTGATGTGATGGCTAGGAGAAGAAACTGGCTGCGCCAGTTTTGGGAGATGGGGAGGGGGGTGCGATTGTTGGTTTCGGAGGATTTGGGAGGGGAGCCTGATTTGTGGGGGGAAACAGTTTATTTTGGGATGGGAGGAAATGGCTGAGAATGTGGATGGGATGGCAATATGGGTGAGAATATGGAAGTGAGCGTTCACAGACGACAGACTAATATGTCGGTTTCTAAACAGTTTTTCGCTTTACTGCGCTGGTGGAGTGTGGTTGACAGGAGGATGAGATGTGGCGGAGAGATTGCCCAGACGTTGAAAAAGCGAGGAGTCACTTTTTGGCTGGCAGCGGCTGAACGTTGGAGTTGAGCCAAGCAAGCGGGCCAGGATAGGGAGCTGCAAGTATAGAGGCAGCAAATCTCATCAAAAAAATGCGATAGCGAGCGCTCGCAACGCCTTCACCTAGACAGCCTCCATAAAATCCATGCAGCAACCATGCACCTGGTGGTCTGTGCTCCAACGTGATAGAGCCGGCTCATCATGCCTAGCGTCACGACCTTCCGGAATAGGCCATTTCAACAGACCTGCGGGCTGAGCACGTTTTGGCTGGGAGGGGGGTTGCACTTGGGTTTGGCGGCACCAGAGGGTCTGGCAGTTAGCTCGGCGCCAACTGCCCGTCCCTGGGCTCCGTATCTGCCGAGAGTTTCCAGCTGGCGGAAAATCCGGAGTCCAGGAGCGGCTCAAACACATAATATCGGCTAATCCAGATTCGGGGCTGCCCAAATTTTTTCCGGGGGAATATCGGCGAAGCACTAGCAGAGCAGGGCTCTGACATCTATTGAATTAGGAGGAAGCTAAAGAAATCAGGCTTTCAGCACCCGTTTCGCCGAATTTTCAGGACGTGGGCTATTGCCTTCAATGGATCTCGGAATATCTAGCCTGACCGACCCACCCACATGCTCAGGGCGTGTGCCCTTGGAGCCCAGCCTGGGCCTAACCTGTTTCCCGTCTAGTCGGGCAAGTGCCTTGCTAGCAAGTATTTAAAATTCAAGAGATTATCTAAGCGTTCATTTTGTCCTTCTTTATACCGACCCGCTGCCCACTTATTTACTTTGGTAATTATGAGTTACTCAAGTAATGTAAACATGGGGCGTTGCCCCAGGGTAATGGGGCACTGCCCCACTCAGGCACGAGCCTTGCGAGCAAACAAGAGCTCAAAGTCGGAGATCCCTCATAAATTGCTCTCAATTCTCCAGATAATCCGCACAATTTGAGCCTCATCTTTGGCCTTTATCGTATTCTTTGTTCCTAGCCTCTCAATCACGGCACCCACCTATGGCGCTGGTGACCCTCACAGTTTGTTGTGACTGCCTTCTCAGGTCAGCCCCACTATAATTTCTCGCCGAGCATGCCCCTTCTCTTCCCTCTACATACCCTACAAAGGTAAGTCGTAGAACCGGCAGTTAGCTGCCCTTGCGAAATGATGAACAAACTTTGCTATATTTAAACCCAGCTCTTCGATTTTTCAACAATGAGACCACTAGTTTTTATAAACTGATTCGCTCCCTTTACTATGTACATTCTAACCCCAGGTCTGTAGCGTCTCTTGGCTCAGGATTGGTCGTGTGGTCCACTTCGCGATGGCTTACTTCTTCGAAGCTGCCACCTTGAAGTTTGCAACATCACCGTCCTCCACCACATAGTCTTTGCCCTTAGTTTGTAGCTTTCCGGTGCTTTTGAGCTTGCTCTCGTCGCCGCCAGCGTCTACCAGATCTTGGTATTTGGCAATCTGGGCCTGAATAAATGTTTTTTGGAAGTCCGTATGGATAATGCCGGCCACTTGGGGCGCCAGCATGCCCTGGCGAAAGGTCCACTCTCTTACCTCCTTGGTGCCACAAGTAAAGAAGCTGCGCAGCTCGAGCGAAGCACGTAGTTCCTGAACGCACAGGCCCAGAGTCTCTGAGATGGGAGCGTTTTCTTCTTCAAGGGACAAGCGAGACTCGCGGTCCACAGACACGAGAATGACCTTGTCTTTAGGCGAGCGGTTGGCCACCCATTCCTTAATCTCTCCGTACCATCTATTGTCTTGCCGTGCAAAATCGTCTTCGCTAACGTTGGCAATGTAGACACTGGGTTTGGCCGTCAAGAGCGACATTTTGTTGATGGTTGCAATCTCTTGTGGGTCCCACTGTCCCTTGACGACCAGGTTGCCGCCATCAACCCAGTCGGCCAGCTTTTCACACAGCTTCGCAGTGGCCACGAGATCTTTATCTCGGGGACTCCGCTTCATGAGCTTTTCGTTCTCCTCCATAAAACTCACAATGTATTCCTCGTCCTTGTACCGCAGCTCGCTGTTTATAATGTCCAGATCTCGCACCGGATCCACCGTTTTTTCAACGTGCTCCACGTCAGCGTCCTCAAAGGCACGCACCATCTGAAAGAGTCCATCGACCGCACGAATGTGGGACAGAAACGAATTGCCAAGACCCTCTCCCTTGGACGCTCCCCGGACAAGTCCGGCAATGTCATAGACGTTAAGAAGTGGAGGGGTTGCAATTTGGGGCTTGTACAGCTCGCAGAGCTTGTCGAAACGAGGAGACGGAACGACCACTTTGGCAAGCTCTGGATCAATGGTTGCAAACGGATAGTTGGCTGCCACTCCAATGTCTGATCGCGAGAGTGCTTGGAAGAAGGTTGTTTTGCCGACGTTTGCCAATCCGACGATGCCTCCCTGAGTTAGTTTTGATTTTGGCATCCACAACGGCGGCGGGAATCGAATACCAAATTTGTCTATCACGCTGCCGTATTCAGCTCCGTCAAATTCCATTCCCCACTCATACCCTCATTCCCTACTCCTCTTTCGTCGTCTTACCTTTAGATTATTCCCCGGTCGCCCCAACCGAGCGACTGGAGCACTCGCTTTGGCATTTTTGGCGGCCTTCTTGAGCCTCGCCGCAGAAACACTAAAGTGCCGTATAAGCCTCGGTTCCATTCTACAGCGCTGCATATAATTCAAGGCTATCTACTCCACTAGGACTTTGTCCCAAAACGACCAGCAGCTCTGAAAGTGCTCCGAGCGCCAGGTGCTCCCAAACGGTTTTTGCAGGCTTCCGTCCTGGCTCTCTGTCCCGTCGTCTTCGACTACTCCCAGCGGCCGACACACTCGGGGCTGTAGTTGCAATCTGAAATTTTCCAGCCCCTCCACACCCATGCTAAGATCCAATCAGAGAGCCAACCTGCTGGCTGGCAGGCTCTTTCTGCGATACTATGCTTCAAGTGCGCCCAGAAACACACCACAGGATGTCAAGTACGCCGAGGTTCAGCGTCTTCTCAAATCCAACCAGCTCGATGAGGCCTCCAAAACGTTTATGCGCTTGTACCAGCCCGACAAGGACGCTATTGCGCCGCCATTTTACCACAAGGAGCTTTACAAGGCTCTTCGCGAAGCCAAATACAGCGGCATCCAAACTTCTGTCACCCCTCGCCAGCTCTTTGACAAGCTGCTTCTCGGAAGAATCACATTTGGCTGGATGTGTGCAAACCTCATCCAGGAGGCTGTCATCAAGGGAGCCCCCAGCGAAGGCTTGGAAATCTGGATCAAGTTTCTTGAAGTCAGCGGCCAGCCTGCAACTGTCACCAACAAACTGGTGAACCGTGAGGCTGCTGTCTCGGCGCTTGTCGCCTACGTGCACTCCTGCATGCTGGCCGAGTCGACACCGGATCCCGCAATTGGCGGCAAAATCGTGCCTCTCAAGCAGCTCCCACTTTCCAGCGAGATTTACCGCATCTTCCGCGGCACTCAGCGCCTGCCCCAGCTGCCAGAGATTGTCGAGAGTATTCGCGCCATGCGCGTGGCCCTGCTCGACCCGTCATCGGCGCAATTCCTGCAGTCTCTGCCGTCCGATCGCCCCTCCGACTTGGAAGAGTACTACGCTGACTGCCGCGCCAAGGGTAACCTCTCTGATGTGGTCTATGCCCGCTTCATCTCGGCTTTTGCCGATGGGTCCCGTATCCAACGTGCCTTCGACATTTGGAATGACATGCAGCGAGACGGTGTGGCGCCCAGCATTGCCTCCTGGAATGCGCTTCTCAAAGCCGGCTGTCTCTCCCGCAACGACGTGCTCGACATTAGCGAGGGCATTTGGAAAACAATGCTGGACCATGGCGTGCAGCCTGACTCTGCCTCATATTCCATCCTGCTGGACATGTATTTTAGAAGGC
Organism: Grinbergsozyma bentonensis; assembly: GCA_030561725.1. Classification (NCBI taxonomy): domain Eukaryota; kingdom Fungi; phylum Ascomycota; class Dipodascomycetes; order Dipodascales; family Trichomonascaceae; genus Grinbergsozyma; species Grinbergsozyma bentonensis. The sequence continues at coordinate 58,742 of JAKTYB010000024.1, read as the reverse complement.
GCATGATTGAACACGCCTATGAAGCCTTTGAGAAGCTTCAGCGTGAGCAGCCAGAGCTCGTCACTTTGCGGCTGTTTAATGTCGTGGTCAACGGCCTGGCTACCCACAACCACCTTGACGACGCTATCAAGCTTGTTAAGGAGTACACGACCAAGGAGGGATTTGCCCCTAACGTCATTACCTACAATTCCATGCTCACGGTGGCCATCAAGAACAGCCAGTTTGACTTGGTGGAGCAGTTTCTCAGCGACATGCGCCGCAGCCACGTTGACCCAGACGTTGTGACATACACGATTCTTATTGATCAGCTCTACAAAAGTTCTCGCAACACGGAAATTGATGTCTCTCCTCAGGTTGAGGCGCTCCTGCAAGAAATGTCGCGCAGCGGCATCAAGTCCAACACTCAAACCATGACCGCCATCATTACCGGCCTTATCCGCAACCTTGGCGATATGGATGCGGCTAGAAACGTGTTTAGGCTGATGCAAAAGAAAAATATCATGCCGAACCAAAATACCTTCAGCATGCTCATTTGGGGTGAGTTCCGCTTTGGCACGGAGGAGGCAGCCGAGAAATTGTTCAGAGATATGAGCAAGTTTGGCGTCTTTTGCACTACATCTCTGTACAATCAGATGATTCAGGGCTTTGCTCTCAAGGCCAGCCCCAAAGCCGTTTCATACTTTGAAAAGTGCTTCAAGGACCCCAAAACACGGCCCAATTTGTTTTCATACTACTTCGCCTTCTCCTCTTCTAATGGTGACATTAAGAATCAGCAGAAAATGCTTGATTTCCTTGCCACGGAGCCCGAAAATTTCCAGCTTGGTGAGCAGTTGCCTGGTATCATAAGGAAACTGGCCACGACCGAGGGCTTGACGGTCTCAGAGAACCTTCAAAAGCGACTCAAGCTACCCCAATAGATTCTGTAAATAGTGTACATACTCGCGCAAGCATTTTTTTCAAATTTCTTGGCCTTGTCTGTCGACCCCTTGCTGTCCGTCAGCCCGAGCTGGTGGTTGGCGATGGTTGGGGAAGATCTGAGCACTAGGCGCTAGAGAACAAGACGCTCGCATGCAGTTCCGAGAATTATACCAATATCTACCATGCAATTGCCATGTAAACTATCATATCAACCTGCTTTCTTCACTGAGTTTGACCGGATTTCAGTGCGCCGGTAGCAGCATAGGTCTGCCAAACTCGCCGAGCCAAGACACTCTCGGCATCATGCTTAGGCCCATATCCGCCCTGGTGAGCTGCCAATGCTATGTATGGTTTTCCATCAACCCCACAAAAGCTGTGGCACCGCTTTCGGGCTGCCGGAGGACATTAAGGCGAACGCCGAGAAGTGGGGGCTGAGCTGCGGCCAGCTTAGCTGGCTGCGGAGAGAGAAGTCGAGTCTCCATCAATGAAATTCTCTAGCAAAAGCTGAAAATTAAGATCTATATCCTCACTTATCCCCCACCTCTCCATTGTATGTTGGCCACACCTCTTCATCTCCCGCCTGCACCTTACACTTTCCTTCACAGGCAACTTCTCGGATAAATGACCTCCCAGCGTTGCCCCTCCCTTCCACCCCAGAAACGAGCTCACCAATGTGAGACGGGCTGATCATCGCAGACGCCGTCGGAAATATGAGCTGAGCGCGCTGGCTGGCAGGGTCATCAATGTGGGGCAGATAATCAGTGCTATGAGGGGCGAGAACGGATCGGAAGAGGGTCTGCTCAACATTCTTGCGACTTTCCGTCTGCAGCCACATCTCAGTGTTCAGACCGTACAATGTCCGAGCTGCTGCCCCACAGTCAACAAGTCCCGAATACCCCGCCAAACACCCGGATAATTGTAAGCCGCTCTGGTGTAATTGGCTCAGCCGGAGATCAATGCCCCTCCACATCGAGGGGCTAGGGAGGCTCGAATGCATGATTGCTGCACCCCACATCCCTATAGCCCGCCTTTCCCCCTCCGGTCAGCATTTAGCTAAGCCGTGACATGCACACCCCGCAGTCTCGATCAGGAAAGATTCCTCTGTCCGTGGCCTCAATTGCAGGGGGGAAGGGATGAGATTGACTTTCCCCGCAAGCCCCATACGCCACTTGCGTTATTGCCTCCGTAGACTATAAATGCGTAGCCTGTCCCCGTCCATCATCCCTATATCTAGCCTACTAGCCTTCCCCTATATTACACAGACAAACATGTCCGCCAACGACCACCACCAGTTGTCCGAGAAACAAACATCTCCTGACTCCTTTGAGGAAAACCAGTCCATGTCCATTCAAAAGATTCGCACCTCGGGTGCTGACAACGAATTTATTCACCTTGGTGATAACACCGTCGTCAGAAGAGATGAGCTGATGGAGGCTTTTGGCGGTACCCTTTCCGTTGGCCTCCATCGTGCTCCAACTCGCAAGTTCGGTAATGCCACCGCTCTTGGGCTGGCCTCCTTCTCTCTGCCCTGCTTCCTCTACGGCCTGTGCATGCTCAACACCCGCAGTGTTGGCTCGCCCTTCATCATGTTCACCATCTCCATCTTTCTGGGCGGGATGGTTGAGATTCTTGCCGCAATGTGGGAACTAATTCTTGAGAACACATTTGCTGCTGTCGTTTTCGGCGTTTTCGGTGGCTTTTGGATTGCATTCCCTACCATGTACATGGAACCCTTCAACGTTTACGCTAGCTATGAGGATAAGAGCCAGTTTGATGCTGGAATGGGTCTGTTCCTTACTGTCTACCTCGTATTCACTCTTTTGCTTACGCTCGTCACCATCAGATCTACCTGGGCGATGTTTTTACTTTTTATTTGTGTCGACCTTCTGTGCATCACCGGCATGGTCAACTGCTGGTCTCCTTCCACCACTGCCCAGAATGCGCATGGAGCCTTCGCCTGTCTCTCAGGCGCGCTTGGATGGTATAATATGATAGCAGGTATTGTCACAAAAGACACGTCCTACTTCTCCATCAAGCCCATCTACATGCCAGGTGCTGTTAGAATTAGCAATGCTTAATTTATATTAAATTGATCTTTCTTCCACGTCTAGATACAACCGTTGCTTTCCCAGAGAAAATCAAGAGTTCGCTTATGCTTGGTTGCAGTTACTTAACTGCCGTTCTATGCAGTTGGCAGATTGAGATGCTTTCCAAACTCTCGGTTCGACTGCACCCCGTTGGTTGGGATAGGATCTGAGTTGGTCGAAGAAGAAGCTACTTCATCTCTGCTAATGGTACCATAACCCTCAGACGATACCTGGCGCGAATGTCGCCTTCCAGGGCTGGGGCGGTCTAAAAGCTTATCTTTCTTGTAGCTGGAAAACCAGAGTAAAGATGCACCCAAGATACCTGAAATGAGAATGGCACCTGCCACAATTCCAATAAGAATCGCCACATGAGTTTTCATTCGGAACGGAGGCAGGAACGGCAAAGGTCGACTGATCCATCCGGGCTCGATGAAGTAGTCCATGTAGACAACTGTAGTTTGGCTTTCTGTGCGAGGCACAAAGTGGGCCGTTCCAACCTCTGTCAAGTGAACCTCCTTGTCATCACCATCAACAATCGAGAGCACAAAGACGCCAGCAATTACAGAGCGAGCAGTAACACTCACTCCTTCCATCAGAGTGGGCACTGGCTCCCCGGAAAACAATTGCTCAGAGGAGACACCGGGTAGGATGTGAAGTTTCAGAAGCGTGTCAATATGAGCTGTCTCCGCGGAGACATCGTGCGATTTCAAGGCCTTGGTCGATGGGATCAAAAGAACACAGGGCTCTTCACGGGTCAGATACTGCGAAAGATTCCTTTCAACGAGCAACTGAGAAAAAAAGTCGCGATCGCCGAGAGAAATGAGCGTCTCGGGAAGAATTTCAATATGGTCGGGAATGGACAACTCCTTCACCGCATGAGCCACACCACCGTCAAACAGAATATCGGGCACAGAGATGTGAAACAAAGATGAACCAATCTTGATTTCGTCACCATACGCAACGACATCTTCCTCCTTACCAGACAAGAGAGACACTGTATGTGGATCAGAGTTTGTGTAGAAAGGTTCATTCATGATCAGGTCTTCAAAAACAATGCGCAAGGCAGTATTGTTTGATTCCAGATACTGCTTGATGAGAGCCTGCGAGTCCCATGCCTTGCTGTCAGGCAGCAGAAGAGTTCGAGCATTCTTCAGATTTTTTGGCTCCAACAGCCCGAGAGCGTCCAAAAAGGCCGCGGAATAAGAGCTCTGGAAAAAGGGGCCGAGCATGAGTGCGAGAGTAGATGGACGATCAAGCTCAGGAGACAATGTAAATATCGTTGTGTTGTCAATGCTGTATGGGCCGCCTGTGATGGTGTGACCACGGTCATTGATAAATAAGTCACCCGAGATGCTTTTTATCAGCTTTATTTTCTGGTTGTAGCCATAAAGCTTCCTGTTAGACATGAGGGAGTCATATAGTTGGTAGCCTGGCTCTACCGCGCTGTCCATAGTGCCATTGACAAAGTGATAAATGACCGAGGACGAGACATGCTTGTCAAGCAGACTGTGCATTACTTGCTGCTGGGATGGGTCGTCGGAGACTGCCAACGTGTCCGCGGAGGAGGAGACGATAATGGACAGTTCCGTGTCGCTGCTACTGGCATTGATGAGATGCCCGAGACCATTGAAGTTGGCTTCCGCGATAAAGGTGTCTGCGCCCAAGGAGTAGAGGTACTTTTGGGCGTCAAATGTGACAACGTTCTCGCCAAAGAGGGCTTCGTAGAAGCGCACCACGCCGTCTGAGGCCACTATGGGGTTATGCTTGAAAGGAGAGAAATAACCGTCCGGGGTGGAGACGGAGCCATTGGCATTGATCTGGAACGGAGTGCCGTCAAGCATTGAATCTGAGGAATTGGACTGCACGACGCCCTTTGCAATGTGGCGCATCAGGACGGCTCTGCGGTCATCCTTGGCGTGCGGATGCTGCATGTAGTTGTGCTCGACTCCATTCCACACGCTAAAGGCGGCCTCAGTCTGGGCAAATACAGTAAACATGGATTCGCGCTTGTATGTGGAGAGGCAGTCGAGCTCATAGTCAAAGATGCGATAGAATTCCTCGACGGGATACTTATGATGGGCCAGCGTCTCGCAGATGGACGAGGGTATGTCCATCAGCCGATCGACGACCTGGATGTAGCCGCGAGAGACGGATGCATTGATGTTTTTCTCGACCACGGGCACGTGATTGAAGGAGGGCGCATTGTCCTTGCCGTTGCCCTGGAGATAGAGCACTGGGATTGTGGAGCCGTCCTCGACGGTCGGGGATTCGAGAAAAGAGGGAATAAGCCAGCCGTCCTGGGCTGTGTCTGTCGAGACAGACGAGTTGAGTAGGTGGTAGGCCAGTCTGTCGCGGGTGATTTCGTCATTAGTGAGGTTGTAAAATGCAGAGTTTACGGGGGCTATGAGCGTGGCGTTGCGAGACTCGTTGATGATTGGAATCAGACCTGTGCGCTGGAGATGGTAGACCAGGTGGGTGAACTCTGCCCGCTGGCTGAGCAGGTCCACGATGGTGACTGGCAGTGCCAGGCAACAGGGTGTTAGCAGAAGGGATATTAGTATGGGTAGTAGCATGTAAGAGGTAGCAGCAGATGGCTGGAGGATTATTGAATGATTGGTGCTACTTTAAAGTGCCGGAGCTGTGCTAATGTTGTGCTGGAGAAATGCTGGCGCAGTGCTGGACAGCTGAGATGTTCCGTAAAGAACTGTTTGCCTCAAAGTGCTGGGTGATCAGCCAGGATCCCAGTCGCTGCCCTATAGTTGTTTTTTTGAACGCCCGGCGCAGGGATTGTGGGTATGAGGTGTGTTGGTGAGCGGTGGATGTGAAGGTTTGAGGGTGCAGTTGTGCGATGAGTTGGGGTTTTATCGCGAGCGGGTGCAAAGCTACTCACTATCTGGGCTGACAAGACCAGCCCATTTGGTGCGACATGTCCCAGCCATCCAGGGGCCGTGTGGGGCAGCCTTGTTGAAGGCGGTGGCGCGGGCTTTGGTGAGCCGCCTGGCACGATGGAGCGGCGATTGGTCGCCAAACCGAGTGTGAGACGCATCTCCGCAATTTGATGCACTTTTTACCCTGCATCCCGGCCCAAAATCCGCCAGCTGCGGCGTCTGCACCCCGTGCACAGTGGCACGCGACACCGCGTTCCCGCCCAGTGCTCGCCCCGGAGGGAGGGAGGTGCCGGCGGATCGGAATTTGGAGCGAGCCTCGGAGGTCAGCATGGGCGCATTGTACGGTGAGCAGATTTCGTACTCACATAGGGGCACACAGTGCTCTGCAACGCTATCAAACAATGTGGGGCCCAGCTTGCTAAGCTCGCTTGCGTTTCAGCACCTCTAGCGCTAGTGCTAGCTTAGATCGCTGGTGGGACATCGCCTTGACACCGCTACGGCCAAGGCTGGCAGTGCAGCCGAGCAGACGACAATGGCTCGGCAGTGGTAGAGACAGTGGGCGCCCGAGACTCGACTAGATTGCTCAATTGAGTTATCCTAGGGTCTCCACCTCCTATCGGAGGGTCTCCAAAACTCTGTTACTGAGCAGCCACAAACTTCAACATCCAGGATCACTCTTGAAAGTGCTCTACCTGAAACATAAATATATTGTCTTACAAATTGCTATAAATCGTGAAATGGCTTACATCGTGAAACAAAAAAAAAAACACCGCACTGCCTTACTCGTGCTCCTTCTCTGCCGGCTTGACTGCCCACCACAAAGAGACCGCCGCCAGCAGACCGAGAAGAACACCCTTGTCTCTGCCAGACAGATCTGACGGACCCTCAGAGACCTCAGGGCCCTCGAGGGAGTCGACAATCGGAGCAGTGACCGTTTCGCCCAGGTTGACGCTGATTTTGGCCGAGGTGCCAGGCATGTGTTTGGGTGCATCTTCGGGCAGCGGCGACTTGTAGCTGGCCTCCACAGTGGAGCCCTTCTTGGAATAGGCATCCGGCAGCGATGGGATGGTCATTTTGACAGTCTCCGGCTTGGTCTCGGCCGACTTTTCGGGAAATTTGAAGTAGTCAATGGTGGACTCGTCGCCCTTGGCATCGGCTGCCGCCGACGGCTTGATCTGCGCGGCGTGCGTCGCCTCAAACGCCTTGGCAGCCGAAGTATGCAGTTTGGCCGCGGGAGCCGCTGCCGCAATTGCGGTAGACGCAGGTTTGACAGCGGCAACAGCGATTTGCGGGGCACGCTGCTGAGCATGCGAGTGCAATAGCTTGGCTTCGGCAGGGGTCAGCGTCTTGGCAGCATCAAAAATGGACAGCCGCTGGATCAGGTCCGTCTTCTTGCCCGAAACCTTGAGTCCCTTGTTGCGGCACTGCGTTTTGAGCGCCTGCAGCGACATGGACGTGTACTGCGACGGTGTCGACAGCAGCGTTGACGGGTTGGGCTTGGGCGCCGACTGGTGCAGCGCGCGGCGCAGACATGGGTTTGATTTGACAAGTCTGAGAGACATTCTGGACGAGTTGTTAGCAAGGGTTGGTTTCCGCAGAATGTAGCGAAGCACCATGGAGTGGTGTGGTAGCTTTATCAGGCTGGGCCAGCCAGTAAACAACCCACCCACAAATGGGCACCCACAATGGACAGCAATATTTGGTGGTTTCCCAACGCAGTTAGGCACGTGATGCGGAGGCGTGGGAGGACGTGGTTCACCAGTTGGTGACCATTCCCCACCACTGAGCCATCCCCAGAGTGGCTGTGCACAGGGACAAGAAGTACATGGACTGGCTCTGCCTTGGTCAGAGTCATCAAGTCACACTATTGACACTTCGCCAAAGAAGAAGGCATTTAGAGTTTGGCCCTGATCTTGAGATGGTCGCTGATTAGAATACATTGTATTAAGTTGCTCGGGCGTTACGAAATACACTGTTATTTCCATTGCCGTGGGGGCGGCGAGGGCCAGCTTGTTCAACATAAATGCCGAATATTGGGTGAGATGGTATAGTAGTTTAGCAGAGAGGATGGCAGAGTGGAGTCTCCAAAAGTGCAGTGTAGAATCTGGGTTTTTACACTAGCCCACAAAGCGGTACCCGGCCAGATGCAGACCGGGCGGCCCACTCGCTATCCCCTGCACAGCCGTGCATCCCAGACCTCCACAGCTCCACGTCCACAGCCATTCTCCTACTGACCCGCAAGTATGGCGCTTCAATACCTGCTGCTCCTCTCGCGCCAGGGCAAAGTCCGCTTAGCAAAATGGTTTGGCACATACTCTACTAAAGACAAGAACAAGATCGTCAAAGAAGTGTCCACTCTAGTGCTCGCCAGACGCCTCAAAATGTGCAACTTTTTGGAATACAAGGAGTCCAAGGTGGTCTACCGAAAATACGCGTCCTTATTTTTCATTGCTGGTATTGAGCCCGAAGATAACGAGCTTTTGGCCATGGAAATCATCCATCGTTATGTCGAGCAAATGGACCGCTACTACGGGAACGTGTGTGAGCTGGACATCATTTTCAACTTTCAGAAGGCCTATTACATCCTGGACGAGATCCTGCTAGCGGGTGAGCTGCAAGAAAGTAGTCGCAAGGACATTTTGCGGCGAATCAGCCAGCAAGACCAGATAGAAGCGGCTGAGGCAGAAGAAGATGGTCTGTCAAAGTATATAAATTAGGGGTTTACCGCCGGTGGTAGCACTGGCTAGTACTGATTTCTGGCGAGGCTTGGCCCTTGTTAACATCCTACTAGCTTCATTTATTATATGCACATGTTAATTCAACGATGATGAGATGGCCGCCTGAAGGAAAGTGTTGCAGTGTGAGTGTTCACTTGGAACTCGGACACAACTTCAGCTTAAGCGTGGAATATTTCCTGCCGACCTGCCAATGACCAGGTTATCTCTGTTACTAGCTCAAAAAGCTGTCACACTGCCGTCGTAGTTGAAAAACTTGCCAGTGTCTTCGACAGTCGCCTTGTTGGTAACAACCAAAAAGTCTTCAGCGGACTGTTCCGGGGTGATGACTGGCAACTGAGAAATGTCCATGCCCCCCGCTGCTTTCTTTTCAAGAAACTTATTGCCCATGTCTGATGCCACAACTCCCGGATGAATGGCAATGCTGGTGTACCCCTCAGACTTGAGCTCGTTCGCAAGAGCCACCATCAGATAGTTGATGGCAGCCTTGGTGACGCCGTAGCCTGTAATCTTGAAGTCCGTAAACTCAGTAATGGAGCCACCAATGGAGGATGTCAGAACAATCTTTCTTGTCTTGCGCAGATCAAGGTACGGCTTGATCACCTTGAGCGACTCAACGACGCCCAGAACGTTGACTTCCCAGTGGTCAGTCCATACCTTGCGAGGAGTCTCGAGAAGAGCAAAAACGGCATCAGCAATAGCCGCATTGGCAATGAATACATCAATACCTTCGGTCTTGGCAACCGTCTTGTCAAGCTGGCTCTTGAGAAGAGCAATCGAGGCCTCCTTCTGCTGGTCGAGCTCGACAACCTCGAGACGGCCAGGGAACTTGGCAGATAGAGAATTCAGATCAGAAGCCCTCTCAGGCACCCTGGCAGTTGCCACCACTTTGGTGTCTGCCAGCAGCAGGATCTGCTTAACGGTCTCGAGGCCAATGCCTCTGTTTGCGCCGGTGATGAGGTAGTTGGTCACGACTGATTTGTGGTTTGAAGCGGCTGGTTAGGATGAATGAGTAGCCAGCTTCTGAAGAGCTACATTGCATGGAAATGGATCATTATATAGACTTTTGCCGTCAATCAAGCTATGGAATCTGGTTGGTAATCCAGCCCAGAGTTGAAGGAGTTTCCTCTAGGGGAGACTCCTAAGCGGGCAGGGTGGGAAATCGCCGCTGGCGGGGCGTTCGGATTATCTAAGTATCGCGTGTGCTGATGTGAGAGAAAAGCGGGGTTGAGCGGAGAAAGGCGGATGTTTGAGACTCTTTTCTTCAAGATGATAAATCATATCATGTCATCCAGGCGTCCTCGCCACTCTGTACCTGTTGGCTGGCGGTCAGCCGAGTTGTAAGCTGCCGAGCGCTGAGCAACGCGCCAAAGTTCCAGCCAGCAAACTGCATCGAACACAGTCAGCTAAAATGGCAAAGCTCTGGCAGTGGGACTCGAGACGATTCGCTCCTCTCGCATCCAGCCGCCGGCCCGGCCCGGCTGGTGGTCTCCCGGCCCAGCAGTGCTCACGCTCCCTCCCGCGTACTGGATAGTAAGACCAAGCCCTGCCATTCCAGCCAGCACTCCTTTCGTCATTTATTACTATACAATACACAAAGAGTCATTCAGTTATCCTTGCATCACCTAAGCAGCCTGCGCCTTGGCCTGAGAACCACGACGTCTTCCGTTGAACTTCTTCTTGATCACCTTGTTGTCGGTAGCAGGCGCCTCAACATAGCCGAACTTCTTGATACGTCGTAGTCTGGCTTCCATCTCTGCGACGCCGGTTTCGTCACCGAAACGCTTCTGTCTCTCGATCCTCTTCTCGAGGTCAGCGACAGCCGCAGCTTCCTTCTGCTCCTTGGTGAGCTCGGCGGGGGCCTCCTCGGCCACTGGCTCCGAGGAATCGGCCGCGGCTTCGGCCGGCTTGGCGGGCTCAGCTTCGGCGGGGGTCTCGGCGGGGGCAGATTCTGCCGGCGCAGCCTCGGCCGGCGCAGCTTCTGGTGCGGTTTCGGCAGGCACATCTGCGGTTGTTGACGCGTCGTCGGACGCCTGCGCCTCGTCGTGAGCGCTCAGGCGAGCAATCAGCTCAGATTTGATGCCGGTTTCGGGCAGACCCGCTGCCTTGCACTTTTCTTTGAGCTCGGGGACCTTGAGTTTGGCGTAGTTCATTGCGCGCGTGATGGGGGAGGGTTTCGGGGAAGGCCAGCTGGGAAGAGGGTCGGGGCCGGAGCCCCAGTCAGTAATGTCACGTGACCTGGGGCGGTGCCCCAGCCAAAAAAATATATTTTCCAAAATATTTCCAGCTATCGATCCGACTTTAGAAAAACCAATGGACTCCAAACAGCTGCTGAAAGCGGCCGAGGCCCTGCTACAGCACGCCGTGAAAAAGCAGGCTGCCAGTGAAAAGCCAAATCTTCTGGCCGACGATATCGAAACAAACTTTGAGCGCGAGTACGTTTCGCTCGTGGTGAACCTGAAAAAATTCCCCACCAGCGGCGAAAAGAAGGAGCATGTGCCCCGCACCATCAAGGTGCCAAACGCTCTCTACGACGAAAACAATAGCATTTGCTTGTTCACCAAGGACCCCCAGAGAAAGTACAAGCAGGCTCTGCTGTCGCTGCGGTCTCCAACGTCTGGCCTTGTCAGCCGTGTGATTGGCGTCGAGAAGCTGGATGGCAAGTTCAAGCCCTTCGAGGCCAAGAGAGCGCTTTACCGCTCGTTTGATTTGTTTTTGGTGGATGAAGAGATTTTGGACCGGATGCCGCTGCTGCTCGGCAAGACATTTTACCGCAAGTCCAATCTGCCTGTGCCGATCGCCGTGCCAGAGACTGGCGACAAGGTCGATGCTGAGGCTGTGAAGGAGGCTGTCGAGTCTGTCATGTCCTCTGCCTACTACGTGCGCTCTCCAGGCACTGTGATGTCGCTCAAGGTTGGCCACACGGGCTTTTCGGCCAAGCAGCTGGCGGCCAACGTTGAGGCCGCTGTTGCTGGTCTCATTAAGGACTTTGGCTCGATTGACAGCATCATATCGCTTGGTATCAAGACGCCGCAGTCGCCCAATCTTACTTTCTACGCTGCCGAGAAGCTCTACACCGAGGACGAGGTTGTCGAGGAAGAGGAGGTGCTTGTGCGCAAGAGAGTCTCTCCCGAGGAGGAGCAGGCGGAGCTTGAGGGTCTGCTTGGGGAGGTTGCTGATGAGAAGGGCATCGAGGAGCTGCGGAATATGTACCAGCAGGAGAAGAGGGCCAGAATTGAGGCTAGAGATTAGGGTAATGCATTATTCGTTGGTGACCTGTCTGCCATCACTGTCGAGCACTTCTTAGGGTAACCACACCGCAGGCCAAAAAAAGTTATGATATATAATGCATCTATTTACAGTATTTGGAGTCTATTCACGGCTGCCAGACCCAGGGCACTGCCCCTAAAGAGCTGCTCCGGCAATCTGCCCCTGATCATCATAATGCGCTTTGAAGAAAGTGTAGTGCAGCACGATATCGTCAACGCTATTCAAGTACGGGTCATCCATGTAGTCTGGATCAATGAAGAAAAACACGGGCATATCGACCTCTTCTCCAGCCCTCAGCAGCTGCTCCTCGAAGCAGAAGCACTGTATTTTGGAAAAGTAGGGTGCTGCACGCTCGGGCACAACCGAGTAGGTTGCCATGCCAATGAGATCCTTATCGGAGGTGTTCTTGGCACGGTAGAAGGCCAGGGCCGTTTCTCCGGGAAGAACCCTAACCTCGCGCTGCTGCGGTGTGAATTTCCAGGGCAGCAGGGATGACGACTCCGAGGAAAACGTGACACGGATGCGCTTCGAGCGGTCGACGGGCACGAGGCGGTCGGCGGTGAATCGGGCCGAGTCTGTGATGGGGGTTCCACCATAGCCTGTACGCTGGCAAATGGCGCGGTACAGCGGCACGGCGGCGTAGGCCAAGGCTCCAAATGCAATGAGGGTGGAAAGCGAGTTGAGAATGTAGGTCTGGGTGCGCTTGGACTGGCGCTCGCGCATGCCCTCTTGGAGGCCCCGGAGAAACGCGGCTTTCCGCTGATCGGCTGCCTGGTCCAGACGTGCCGCCGAGTGGCGCAGAAACCGCAGGTACGTGGGTCTCATTTGTGCGGTGTATGGAAACGGTTTACCTGTTGGAGTTTAGCGGTGAAATTTGGCACAAATGCATTTTGTGAGCTGATGGCTGGGACAGGAAATTCGCCGGCGCTTAGTCAGGAGCCATGTGCGGAAATGTCCAAGGCAGAGAGTCACAGAGAGCCGGAGGGGGGGCTGTTGCCTAGTTCAGAAAACCTAAATGATGGTTATCTGTTTATTGTTACTGTTTCCTAGCAAATATATAATCTTCAATTCCCCGACATCCAACAACAGCAAGACCTCAGCTACTGTGATAATGTAGGCGCCAATTAGCCCACACAAGATGATCGTACGCGAAAACCATGTTACGGCAAATGAAACCACAGCTGGATAGAAGCAATCGTCCTGCGGCTAGCAGCCTCTACTAGCAGCAACAACTGAACCTTCTTCTGCCCCTGACGCCAGTCGCTAAACTCGACCCTGTTGATCCCAGCATCTACCCCGCACACACGTGACGTGGGGTACCCAGGGAGGCACAATTTTACAGGCGCCCGCGCCCCATTCCTCCTAAGAACAACACAAATGAGCGAGGCTCAGCAGGGAGCAGAGAAGCGCAAGGGCCGCCGGGCAAAGGTGGACCATGCTTGCGTGTACTGCCGGCGGAGTCACATGACATGCGACTCCCAGCGTCCATGCCAGCGCTGTATTAAGCGCAACATTGGGCATTTGTGCCACGACGAGGCCAAGAAGAGCCCGGGGCTCGGGCCACAGGGAACACCGGGTCCCGTGGGTGGCACCTCGGGTGGCAGTGCGGCAAACAGCGACATGGGAGGTTACTCCTTGACAGATGTGGGAGAAGGCGGTGGGGGTGGTGGAGGCGCTCTCTCGTCGACCGGGGCGGTGCCCCAGTTTGCGTCGGCAAACTTCAACCCAGTTTTCATTTCGGAGCACGCAGGTTCTGAGTTCTCCTCGCTGAATGACTTTATGACAATGTTTGACGATAACCCGCGGATGGACTTCAATGACTTTGTTGGCAGCGGAATGGACTCTGGTGCGGGGCAGACGCCAACATCACAGCAGCAGCAGCAGCAGCAGCAGCAACAACAACAACAGCAACAGCAACAGTCTGCGACCCCTGGTCTAGATTCTGCTGTGTCCCTTGGTGCTGTCTCCTCTGCGCTGGCTGATGCTGGAATGGACAGGTCGACGGCGGGAAATACCCGGAAAAACTCCGCCGGAGAATCTGACTCCAGGGACTCTGCCCGCGACAAGTTTTTTCTCACAGCTGCCGATCCCTCTGAGGACATGTCTCCCGAGGACCGTCTCAAGCAGGTCATTTATGCAAAGCTCGAGGCAGGTCTGCTCCAGCCCTTCAACTACGTGAATGGCTACACCAGGCTGCAAAAGTACATGGACAACTATATGAATGCCTCGTCCAAGACGAGAATTCTCAAGCCCCTGTCGGTGTTTCGCCCCGCGTTCCGCGCCATTGCGCAGACGCTCAAGGACGTGGATCTGGTGCTTGTGGAAGAAGCGTTTGAGCGCATGCTTCTGGACTATGACCGTGTGTTCACGTCCATGGCCATCCCCGCTTGTTTGTGGCGCCGCACTGGCGAGATTTATCGCGGCAACAAGGAGTTTGCGGCTCTCGTTGAAGTATCCGTGGAGGATCTGCGTGATGGCAAGCTTGCAATCTACGAGCTCATGTCGGAGGAGTCTGCCGTTAATTACTGGGAGAAGTATGGCTCAATTGCTTTTGACTCGGCGCAGAAGGCGGTACTCACATCGTGTAACCTGAGGACTCGCGACGGACGCAAGCGCCGCGCCTGTTGCTTCTCGTTCACTATTCAGAGGGACAGATACAACATTCCCTCTTGTATTGTAGGGAATTTTATTCCCATTCACCCGTAGGGTCTGTAGCTTATTTATTCGTGGCGGAACTAGCGAGCCAGCGCGGCCAGAAAGTGCAGTGCGTCGCAAGACGACCAGTTTCCAGAGCTATGGCAGGCATCTGGCCAGCGCTGACTGTGAGCACCGATAGGACTGGACGAGGCATGTACCCTTTTTCGCCGTATGCCTGTCGTCCGTTCTTCGCCTTGCCATTGAGACAAACTGCGTCCAAAGGATTCTGACGGGGGAGCACAAGTGCCTCCCTAGGTATAGATACAGAATCAGGCTACTGAGATATATCAGGTAAATAGTCAATCAAAAAGGGAAAGGATGATAGCAGAGGGATAAGAACACTTTAAGTATAAAGGAGTTGCGCGAAAAATTCTGTTAGGACCGGAATGCCCCCCGTATATTCGATATATAGAGCCTACACTGTAGCTCAGAGCCTGGCCGAGCCTAGAACCAGTTTATTTCAGCCCATCACCTCCAACTGTAAAGGAATTGAAAAAAAATATTCGCACTAACGCAATGATTCATTAATTAAACAAACTTTTTAGTTCTCAGCCTTGAAAGCCTTGATCTTCTCAATAACTCTAGCCTTACGCTCAGCACCAGTGAGCTTCTTCTCTCTGCCCTTCTGGTTAACAGCCTTGTACTCCTCAATCGACTTCTTCTCAGTGATCTTGGGGGAAGGATCGGCACGGATGGCCTCGTGGGCCTCAGAGTAGACATCCTCAATGGTGTCGGGCTCAAGACCGTCCTTCAGGTAAGACTTGAAGAGCTGTCTGTAACGCTCCTCATCGTCGTCGGCAAGCTCCTCCATGTACTCGGCAACGTGGCCACCGACAATGTACTTTCTGAGGGTATCACCGTCAAGCTCGCCAGTCTCAATGTCGTAACCGGGGAAACGCTTGGCGTTGTGGGGAATGTAGAGACCACCATCGGAAGCACCCTTCATGGCACCAAAGACTCTGGCACCGGTGGTGGTTCTCTGGAGACCAACATCGAGGTAGACCTTGAAGGGGCGCTTCTCGCCCTCAACAGCCTCGGTGAGAGAAAACTCACCAGAGTGCTCGTCGTCACCAACGTAGAGCTCGTCCAGGCCAAGCTTGGCAAGGGCACGGCGGGCAACCAGCAGACCGACGGCGTAAGCGGCAGACCAGTTGGTCAGACCGTGCTTGATTCCGTAGCGGGGCAGCTCGTGAGCGTAGGCAGCGGTGAAGACAACATCGCCATCAATCTTGGAGGAGATGATCTGGGCAATAATGTCCTTGTGGGTAAATCTCACCACGAGTCTGTACTTGGGGGAGGCGTACTTGGCCTTGTGCTGAGCCACCAGTCTCTTACGAGCGTAGTAGTCGGTCTTACCCTCTCTTCTACGTCTGTACTTGGTCTGGTAACGCGAGTGGTAGGTGGAAGTCTTCTCAACCTTCTGGAATGGCATTGTTAGATGGTTAGCTTGGATCTCGTTGGGCCACGGGATTTTGGACTTTGTTTGGAGTTGGGTGGTTGAAATTATTTAGGGCTGTGACCGCTAGGGTTGGGAGGTGTGCATGCACATGCGCTCCGCCAGCCCAATAAATTGAGGCGGGCTGGGACAATCCTCCCCACCAGACACAAATGGTAGGTAGTAACAGGAACCGAAATGATGAAAAACATTGGTCCGTGTTTATGAGGAGCTTAAGACCCTTCGAATGAATACACACCCATCTATCACATACAAACTCTGATTTCGGTTGTGTGCTTTGAGCGTTCTAACAAAGGTTTTATAGGTCATAGGAAAAAAAATACAGCATTGTAGCATTGAATTTCTTCACAGATCTCTGTGAAGCCTGGCCTCGGGCCCGGCTGGGGCTCTGCCCCAGACCCTGTGGTCGCGCTGTGGTCGCGCTCTGCCCGAGCTGCTGGACGCCATAGCAGCATTGCCCCCACCCCCACGATTAGTGAAACGTGACCAAGTGATTGTCCCCCGAGTGGCCAAAGCATCCTGAGCTGGCGCTACTCTCGCTGACACTCAATAAATACTGACATTCTCTATACAATAAATACTCCAGTGGCTGCCGTAGCTAGACTCGTGGGGCAGATGCTGACTACGGGCCCTGCCCCTCGGCCGCCGCCAGCTACTTGCGGCTCTCCAGATGTGTTATGGAAACGGCCATGGAATGCACAACAGTGAGCGGGGCCTTGGCGCGCTCGGCTGAGGAGACAGACTTTGCGTAGCGAGACGGACCGAGCGTGCTCGCCGTTTGTGGGCGTGGCGTTGTGGGGGCCGATGCGGTCGGCGCTTGTCCCGCTAACAGGCTGCTCGCGGCTGCCACTGTCGGTGAAATGGGCGAGCGCAGCGGAGAATTAAGCTGCGTGCCAATAGCCGCAAAGATGTGGTTGCGTAGCAAATAGTAGTCGGCATCGCTTGTCACGTGGATGAAATACATTGTGTCGCTTTCGAGCGGGTTGGTCGGCGCCAGCACGATTTTGTTCTCCGACAGGTCACTGTCGATCTCAAACAGCTCGTAGCGGCTGAGGTCAAGGCTTGGCGCATCCGTAGAGTGCAGGCTGGTGAGGCTCATATGCGGTCCGCTCAGCGTGACATGCACGTCGATCCAGTTGGTGAGGCCATTGTAGTATGTTAGGGCATAAGTTGAGTAGCTGTCTGGCAGCGCCGAGCGCGGGGCGTAGGCGGCGAGCGAGCCGAGGTGCTTAGGGGCGATGCGCAGGCGACATTCGGTGACCGATGCATGCTGACTCCAGCGTGCGGTGTAGGAGATGAGGGTTTCTGATTCGCGGATCGGGCGGCGCAGAGACTGCCCGCCGTACTCGCACAGCTCCCATAGTGTATAGGCCGAGGGGTCCGCTGCGGGCCCCAGCGTCGATGCAATAATTTCTGGCGGCAGGGCGCCAGACGACAGCGCGTAGGCAAGGACACCAGTCGAATTTGGCACCTCAACCGGCACCTGCTGGGTCACCGGTATCGTGAGGTTTTTCTTGCGCTTATAGCGGGAGGGCACGCTCATGGCTCCCAGCTTGCAAGCGTGCAGATTGTAGGCGTGGGGATTTGTAGCAGGGAACTGCGTGGACTAGATGCGCTTAATATAGTGCAGCCGGGACGCTGCGACGCTACAGTACGAGCTGTAGCCGGTGACAGAAACGTTGCGTTCTTATACAACAAGGGCTGGAGCGCACACGCGGCGTATTTGCCCAATTGGGCAGCCGCCTGGATGAATGGGGCAAGAGATTTCTGCGCGCAGACGCACACGATGGATCTAGGGCTGTGCAACGCCAACGTCAGACGGGTGCGTCAGTGGAGCGCGCAAGCTTGCAGGGCAGCGACAGCAACAGCGGGCACCAGTCAGCTGGCCACTAGCCGCCCACTGCTGCCAGCTGAGAAGTCTGAGGAACAGGTTGCTGGCGTCATCAGCAACCCACACTGCCCCCCTGCTCCCCTGTGGGCCAATTGGGCGGCCTTGGCGCGCCGACCACGAGAGCTCGCTGAGCGTAGCTTACTGCCGCTCTCTGCGCCCTCCAGACAGGGCACGCACCGCACATTGCACGCTGCATTCTCCTGTGGGCCTCCAGATCGATTCTCCTTCTCACGCGCTCAAGGCACATGTCACGCCGGTTGGATTGCGCACACCTCACCGGTCCGCCCAACAGGGTCCTGCCCCACCGCGCGCCCCGCCTAGGCGATCTGCAGGGACTCATCTGTGCATGGTTGCACTAGCATTGAACCTTCTAGCGGGGCAGAGCCCCGCCATCGGCAGTAGGTTAGAAGCGCCTTCAGTGGCCAGCCCGGCCAGCCTCCGGTGTTGCCAGTACGCGCTGCAGCTCGCTGCCCACTTTCCCAGCTCCGCCTAATGCGGCCATGATCTGATGCGACGAGTCAATTCAGAGGAGCCTAAGAAGAGGCGAGAGTCCGGCGGAAATAGCCAGACAGCGGCCTGGCTGCTGCGTTTGGCATTACCCGCTGCGTTCGCTCGTTCAAATCAAAATTCTCTTAGTATTGGAAACTTTGACTTGCCACGCTCGCCACGCCCTTATAGTTTATTATCTATTGCCAAAGGCGTCACGCTCTAATTATTTTGCTTGCAAGAAACGGGCAATTCCCTTGGCAAGCAGAGGCCCATCGTTACGGATATGCACGCGAGTAAGGTACTCCTTGGCGTCGTGGCTGGAAAAGACGGCCGGCGTGCGAGCATCAATGAGGAGTGTCTCGTACTCGCCGTCAAACTCCGGGTGGCCCTGCAACGTGAGCAAGCGGTCCTTCTGATAGAAGCCCTGGATCGGGCATGACGAGTTGGACGCCACAAGCTGCACATCCTTGGGAAGCTCCAGCACAGCATCACGGTGCATCTGCATAATGTTGATATTGGCAGGATCGTCGCCCTCGGCTTCGTTGAGGGCCACAACCTCCGGAAACAGCTGCTTGCCGACATCTGTCAGCTGCACGCGCGTCGACGCCACTTCCCACCCATTGGGCGACTTGCCGGTCTGTGCGCCAAGCGCGCGCGCCAGCACCTGGTGGCCAAAGCAAATGCCCACAATCGGGATCTTGGCAGCGTACGCCTCTTGCACAAACGCAACAAGCTTGAGAATCCACTCGTCATCGTCGTAGACTGTGTGCTTGGAGCCCGTGATGAGAATGCCCTCCAAGCCGGCCAATTGCGGGTACTCCTGGGCCGTCACCACATCGTACGGCTGGAGTACGACCGATTCTGGCAGGCCTGCTTTGCGCAGGAGGTCAGTGAAAAACTGTCCGTACGTAGTACGGGCGGTGCCGGGCACCGGGGTGTCGGTCTCGAGAATCGCCACGGCCATTTGTCAAGGAGTGGAGGCAAAAGTGACTGGTCGCGATTATGTGAGACTTATCGCTGGTCCCGAGTTGGGCCCGGGCTTTCAGCCGTGCGGCCAATTCGGGTAAGTTTTGGCAGGGAGGTTGGCTTGGGCAGGATACATGAGTGGGCATAAGCCCGGTCAGGCATTGCCAGAAGGCACATAAGGGCTGGCCAACTACCAGGTTTTCGCTACGAGTGAACCTGGGGCGATGCCTCCCTGCCAAAACTCAGCACGAAGTTTCGCTGACCAAGGAGTCTGGGGCAGCGCCCCAGAAGCGCCCCAGCCGGACCGGAGGCTAATCTCCTAGGCCTGGCCGATTCCCACAGGGCCCATCAGGCGACTCTTCAAATCTCTTCAGCCGACGCAGCTCTTGTCACTGCCTCGCACATTGAATAATGGTGGAACGATGCCTTCCTGGTGCGGCCAGTGGCTGGCGCAGCGCTTGCCCCGGCTGCGGCCGGCAATTGGGCTGGGGAGGCAGGAGGAGCCGGGTTGTCGCAGCGCACGGCACGAGGCACAGAGAAAAAGTCCAGAGTTTTGGCTGGGGCATTGCCCCAGCCATGTCTTTCCTTCGAGACAAGTGGAGGCGCACGCGGGTACGGTTACCTTGCAACAGAGTGCAGGCGTGGCGGCATAGCGGCGCCCTGGCGGGGTTTGGTGGGGGGTAGACGGCGAAATCGTTGCTGGCTGACTGTTGGCAGTGCGAGGACTTCATACGTGTGACCAGTGGCTGTAAAAGTTCAATTGACGAGTACCAGGGCCGTTCTGTCTCGGTAGGCTGTAGAGCCAGGAATCGTAGCTGCCACGGATGCCACCGGCTTGCTGCAGGGTGCAGGCGGCGCTGCGTTGAGCTGCGTGGAGGGGTGCTTGCAGGTACTTGGAGGGGGGCACGGTGATGGTGGAGTGCTGGGGGACGCTAAAGAGGTGGGGAAAAGGAGGGGAAGGCGGAAACAGTAGCGTGTAGTCGGTTTTCGGGGCCCGCTGCTACGATTACCCGCAGCTGAGAAGCTGGATCAGCGGCACGTTGACCGCCCAGGCCAACGCCCGCCTCGGCGCCGTGCCAGCCACTGCACAGCCCTGCTTGGCCTGGCTGTGGCTGAGTCCGAACCAAAACCACTTAAAATCCCCGCAAATGCCGTCTTCAACTCCTCCTCACCTCAAAATGCCCGACAGCGACGACCTGTCAAACACGCTCATCATCAAGATCGCCGATGCCGACACCAGCTTTGCCGAGGCGGCCGAGCAGGTCCGCGCCACCGCTTCGGAAAGCGCGATCCCGCTCGACTGGATCTGCCTCAAGGGCCTGCGTCGCGTGATTGCACATTTCGACTCTGTGGCCGACGCTTCGCGAGCCCGGCAAAACATCAATGCCAAGCCGCAGCTGGCCCGTGCCTACTTTTCGCATTATGACTTTGCTGCCACAACGAAGCCGTATCTGGACGCCCCGGTGCCGGAAAAACAGTTCATCATTTCCCCGCCGGCATCGCCTCCAGAGGACTGGGTGCAGGAGCGAGAGGCCCCGCCGAACCCCCACTCGTCGTGGACGGCCCAGGAGCATCTGGCCGATTTGCCCAGCATGCTGGCTGCGGCTGTCGGCGAAGAGCCACAGCGCGGGCCGACAGGCGTTCTGACAAGAAAGCGGACGCTACACGAGCCGCTGGCAGTCTCAACAGCTCTAACCGACTCGGCCAGTGGCGAGAGCTCACTGCCGACGCCGACAATTACGCTAGAGTGGGAGGTGCCGACGCTGAGGGGAGAGCACTAGGCCGCCAGCAAGGCCGATGGTAGCTCAACGGGAAAAAACTAGCCCCCAACCTCCCCCATCTTATCACCCACAAGTCGTGTCCAGGTCACGCTTGGGCGAAGTTGGCCCGCAAAGCGTGTTGGTAACGCACACCTTATCATCGGGGTTTGCCGGGGTTTGCCGGGGTTTGCTCAACTGGGGCAGTGCCCCGGGAAAGCACCCGCTTCTCCGCGCAAAACGCATCCCGGGCAAAAAAGTACTCGGCTTAGCTTAAATATTTATTTATAATACATGCTACAAACTAGCGCTGCCGCCGGGCTTCCACCACATCCCCATTCTACCCTGCGTGTTCCGTGCCTGTCCCTGGCTGCGCTCGGCTGCACCCGGCAATGCCACCGCCTCATGTGCTTCCATGACGGCGCTGATAGCGGCCACCGGTCGTCACAGGAACTCTGTCTCTCCGCTTCAAACAGGCCACGCCCGTCGGCTCGGCCTAGCAATTTTGTGCAGCATAGCTGGCCGGCAGAGAGCAATTCTCCCCGGAGTTTGCTAGTCCACCGAGACATGATCCACACCCAGGCGCCGTGGATAGCTCTAGATAGACCTAGAACGGAGAGCTGCCAGGCAGGCAGCCAATTGCCACACCCCAATCCCCTAGGAGACCCCGCCAAATATTATCCTGAAGCCCAGCGCGCCCTGCACGCCCCAGCAAAATCCCTCGCATCACAGCCCAGACCCTCCCACACTGCATGCTCAGGCGCAAATCCGAGACAATCCAAGACAAATCTCTCACAAGGACTGCTCTAAAATGAGTTGTACTCCTGCCGAATGAATAGACTGTCCGCTGACCCTGCAGTCCTGTACCCCATACCCCCTCCATATATCAATGCATCCTCTCCCCTCCCTTTCCCCAGACTGGACCTAAATGACCGTCGCTCTTGCCTCTTTCACCTCCCTCAGAGAAAAAATTAGGGCATCATCCGCTCGTCGTCGCTCCTCTGCTTCTCCCAAAGCTCAAATAGCCGTTACAGTCACTTCCATTTCGTCTTCATCCTCTTCCAGAGCCTCTTCACCTTCCAGTCCATTGACACAAGTGTCTTCCGGATCAGCAGTCGCTCAAACCAGCTCTATCAGCCAGCTCGTTGACTCAAAGCTGATCAAGCAAATCAGGGACAATGTAATTGGTGAGGGGGTTCCATTTTCGGGCCCCTTCGGAGACCGCCGCATCACTTACGTTGACTATACGGCCTCGGGACGATCTCTTGACTTCGTGGAAGACTTCTTGCGCAAAGAAGTTCTGCCACTTTACGCCAACACTCACTCCGAGGTCAGCTACACCGGCCGGAGAACCTATGAGTTCCGTGAGGCCGCACGCAAGATCATTCGTGATGCCGTCAAAGCGAGCGACGCCGATGTGGTTATTGCGCTCGGCTCGGGGTCAACAGCAGCCGTCAATAGAATGATTGACGTGCTGGGCTTGCGCAAATCTCAGTCAACAAATTGGGAGCCGGTATATGAGCCTCTTGCAAAAGCAGCGCCAGAGGTCACAGTGCCCACATCCGGCACTCCAACACCGCCACCATCCCCATCCAATCTTTCAGCCTCCTCCACTCCTGTAGTTTTCATTGGACCCTACGAACACCATTCCAACGAGCTACCTTGGCGAGAGTCCATAGCTGAAGTTGTCACCATAAAAGCAGATTCCGACGGCCTCATCGACATTCAAGAGCTTCGCTCTAAACTTTTGCAATACGCAAACAGACCTCTTCGCATTGGCTCATTTTCGGCCGCTTCAAATGTCACAGGCATTCTGTCAGACACAGACACCATCACAGCACTGCTTCATAACCATGGGGCTCTTTCTTTCTGGGACTATGCCGCTGCTGCTCCATATGTCCAGATTAACATGAATCCCGACGGACCGGGCGGAGGCCCGCGGAGCAAAGACGCCATCTTCGTGTCGCCGCACAAGTTTGTTGGAGGTCCCGGAACACCTGGACTGCTCATTGCAAAAAGCCGCCTCTTCAACGAGATTCCCTGCAACCCCGGTGGAGGCACAGTTTCGTACGTTACGCCTACAGCTCACTGTTACGAGTCCGACATTGTGCACCGCGAGGAGGGTGGCACGCCGGCAATTATCGAGTCGATCAGAGCCGGCCTCGTATTTCAGCTGAAGGAAACAGTCGGGGCAGCTGAGATTGAGCGACGGGAGGAAATTTTTGTCAGGGCGGCCATTGCGCACTGGAGCATCAACCCCCGAGTGAAGGTTCTCGGGTCGGCTTCTGCTCGCCGCCTTTCAATTGTCAGCTTCATAGTATCCGACGCCAACGGCCTGACCTTTCATCACAACTTTGTCGTAGCCCTGCTGAACGATCTGTTTGGCATCCAGGCACGCGGCGGCTGCTCATGCGCCGGGCCCTACGGCCACCAGCTGCTCAACATCAACGAGGAAACTTCAAAGAAGTTTACAGCTGCGCTCGATGCCGGATACGAAGGAATCAAGCCAGGCTGGGTCCGCGTCAATTTCAACTATTTTATTTCCCGCGCAGCTTTTGAGTTTGTGTTACAAGCAGTGGACTTCATAGCTGACCAAGGCCACAACTTCCTGTGCCAATACAACTTTGACATCTCCAGTGGCGTCTGGACGCACCGGTATCGAAATGAAGGACCTGCCACTAGACTGGTCGACATATGCTACCAGCGCAAAACGCCATCGCCGTCTGCAGCGCACAAAAAGGTTTCGGAGAAGGCGTATTCAAAATACCTAGCGGAGGCCAAGAAGCTGGCACAGAAATTGCAGACCGCTTCATCAGTGGAGCCATCCTTTCCGACCGGCCTCGAAGACGTTCGCTGGTTTCCAGTACCCTGCTAGAATTGCGTCACTGGGGCAATGTTCCCGTTGACTGCCAGTGGCTTTATGCCAGCAGCAGCGCAACGTGCGCAAAGCTATTAGATACCAATGCAAGATAGAGACAAAGCAAGCAAGCATCTAGAGGCGTTTCAAAACAGGCTTTGAAACATGCGCCGAAGCCATATGCGCCGAAGATGCTGAATTATTTGCCAAATAATACGCTGCCCCGAGCCATCCAGGCCAGGAAGGTTGCAGCGAACTTCGCAGGAATGCTGCGCCCAAACCTAGAGGGTAATGCCGGGCGTCGGCGCCTTCGCTGTTTCAAATCGAAAAGTGGTAGACAAAAAAGGGCAGAACAGAAACCGATCGCTTGGATTAAGGTTGCTTTTAGGTCCACATGGTGGTGCAGCACAACACTTCGCACCGAAAATTGTGGGGCACTGCCCCAGACCTCGACCCCCCGAGCCACTGGCGGACGTGATAGAATACAACAAACTATCTAGGAGTAGTCTCAGGAAAACCCCATCGCTGAGGTGGAGTCCAATCTACCCAGAGACTCTAGACCAATGTGCTAGCTTTGCTATATACTGCTGGTCACAGTGATTGAGTAACCCTAAAGCCCCAGCTTGAAGGTGGACTAACTACCAGACAATGCCTTACCCAAGTCTCAGTCCCTCAGCGAAATATGCTGAAAATTTCCCAAACCGGTTCTTCACTCCGCTTCAGCGCTTCTTCATTCACGCCTGCACCGGCCCTCCCAAACGCATGCTGAACCTCGGCACCCCTCCCCAGATATTTCAGCTCGTCTTGCCCAGATAAGCTGCTCACCACCACCACCGCCATGAGTCTAGAGACACTGGCAACCGTTCTAAGCCTCCGTGAGGGCAAAGACAAGTCTTTCAAAATCATCCAATACACATGCAAGCTCATTCTTTGGTCGGAAGCTCGGTCCGGTCGCAAAAACGCAGCCTTCCATCGCCGTCTCAACATCATCGCTGCCCAGTTCTCCATGTTCCGTAAGATTATCCGGCTCGGTGATTGGCTGGCTCCATACCTAGAACTCATGAAAGCGACCAAAAAGACGTCGCTTATCCAGGCGTTTGGCGAAATAGTCGAGCTTTACACGTGCATATTTGATGACATTTACTGCCTCGGCAAAATGGGGTTGTTTTTCAAAAATAAGCGCATTGGCCACGTTGCAGAGCGCCAGGCAATATATGGATGGATGGTATCCATCATCATCAACCTGTACCAGCAGGTCAGGGCCATTTCCGCGCTGTCAGTCAAGCAGGAAACCGCCCCTGATCAAAAGACAGTGGCCGAGGCTCAAAGCAAGATGTTTTGGGCCAATGTGACCCTTGTCAAGCTGCTGTGTGATTTTGTGTTTGACACAGTGGATATTTTTGAGCTGAACGTCAGTCCGGTCGTGCAGATCTCGTCGGGCTTGGCATCGGCATTGCTCGGATACTACAAGCTTGTGTCCAAGCTGTAGTCATTTGGCAGGTGTTCGTTTATTCTTCCTTTTTCTGGTAGGGAGATCTTCGGCTACTACCGGCCACTCTGTGCATACCTCCAGCGATAGGCCTTGTGTCCTGGAGTGCTCGCTGCATTCCTTGGTTTTCAGCGTTCGGTAACAATCCGGCTAACTCTAGGAGCCCTCACATGGGGCAATATGATATTTCCGGGATCGGGGCTGCTGGTCGGTTAAGACACAATTGCATCATCATTTATAATTCTTTGCGCTAGCCGGCAGGGCAACTCTGCGTTTCCCTCTGCTGCGCTCAGCTGAAAACATAGACCTATAGATAACAGCTTGTCAACTAATAATATTCATCGCTCCAGTATATATTCTTTATTGTAGAGCTACGCTCTACGCTATGCAACTACACCCTCGTCCGTCATCTCCCTGACCTTCTCCTCGGAGTATCCGAGACTGGTCAAAATCTCACTCGTATGTTGTCCTAAAAATGGAGGCGCGCTGCGCACTACCGGCTGCGTCTCACTGTACTTTACAGGTGAGTTAACCATCTTGATGGTTCCGCCTAAGGGGTGTTCTACCTCGACAACCATGTTGCGAGCCTGCGAATGCTTGTTTTCCAAAGCTGTCTTCACATCGTTTACTGCGGCATACGGGAATGGCTGTCCCTCGAACAATTCCAGCCACTCCTCAGTCGTTTTCGTCTTGGTGATGTTGTGAATCGCAGGCACTAGTACATCGCGGTTGGCCACTCGCCTATCATTGGTAATAAAGCGCTCGTCCGTCTTCCACTCGGGGTGCCCAAGAGCATCGCTTACAAGCCGAAACAGATTGTCATTGCCTCCGCCAATCATGATGCTGCCACCATCCTTGGTATCGAAGGCCTGGTAAGGACAGATGGACGGGTGGGCAGTGCCCTGGCGGCCAGAGTCCGGTTTTCCCGAGACAAGAACGGAGGAGGCAATGTTAGCCAGCGTCGCCAGCTGGCAGTCTGACAAGCAGACATCGAGGTGCTGCCCACGACCAGTTTTGGCACGATGCAGAAGCGATGCCAGAACAGCGTTGGCCGCATACAGCCCCGTAGTCAGGTCTGTCACAGCGACACCGACCTTTACTGGCGGCCCATCAGGCTCGCCCGTAATGTGCATCAGACCAAATTCAGCCTCAACCATCACGTCGTATCCGGGACGCTTGGCGTAGGGGCCAGTTTGGCCATATCCCGTGATGGAAGTGTAAATGAGCTTGGGGTTCAGCTTATGCACTGATTCAAAGTCCAGCCCATATTTTTTGAGCGTTCCGGGAACGTAGTTTTCCACCAGCACGTCTGCCTGCTCAATTAGCTTGGCCAGCACTTGCTGACCCTCGGCGGCCTTGAAGTTGAGCCCAATGCTCCGCTTGTTGCGGTTTGCACCCAAGAAGTATGCGCTTTCACCATTGGCTGCAAACGGAGGTCCCCACGCCCGGGTATCGTCACCCCGAGTCGGATGCTCAATCTTGATGACATCGGCTCCGAGATCGCCGAGAATCTGTGTCATATATGGCCCTGCCAGCACCCGTGTCAAATCAACCACTTTGACACCGTCCAATGGCAAGCCCGAGGAAGAGTAGTGCCTCCTTAGTACTCTAAATGCAAGCATTGTATCAAGTAAGGATTTTCACGCGGGGGTTGTGGGGTAATGGCCGACGTCGGGACTTCGTATCGGCAAGTACAATCGCCGAATAGCCGCGGGCGGGGCGGGCCCGGTCTATGGTCAGCGCAAGCTGGTGATTGAATCCTTTTCGATAAACCATCTCTAATTTGCTACTCTACTATTACCATCATAACTTTTTGGGCGCGCGAGTTTCACTTCACCAGAAATCGATAATTGTGGGGGGCTGCCCCACTGCCAGGCTGCTAGACAACGGCGGGACAACGGCGGAGAACCTTTGCCATACCTGGCATGTAGGATTCTCCGGATCACAGCTGCCCTTACAGCTCTGATCTTTCTCAGTTTTCGTCGTGAGCAATTCATTCATGGTATATGTACGGGCAAGCTGACATTTCTTGCAAATTTAACGTCTGACCTCGGGCATGCGCTCCACCGGGGAGTTGTACTGCGGCATGTACGGAGCTCCTTCATGGGTGAACACAGCCGGCTTTTCTAGTGGAATGTCGTGGTCAATCTCGACCGCATCAGGGGGTGGCGGGGTGTCCATGATTGGCATGTCCTCCTTGGGCGGCGGCATGTCCATGTCGCCAAGCACCTCTCTGCGCTCGGCGACAAACATGAAAAACATGCAAAATACAATGACGAGTAGCATGGCAGTGCAGAACCATCCGAGCCCGGCAACTGCCTGTCCTTTGTAGACGACAACGGCGCCATTCATGATGTTGTTGATGACGTTTGCAGCACAATTGACCGCCGTCTGCTGCCACACCATGGCAACCAGCATGAACATAAATGTCATGCTGGTCAGCATAATGTTGTACATGAAGACCGGGGCCAGCGACGACGTGGTGATGATGGTGAGCACCAGCTCGATGAATATTAGAATCACAATCACAACAAGCAGATAGGGCGAGGTTACTGCATTTTTGAACATGAATCCCGAATAGATTGTGTTGAAGTAGTCATCAGACCCACTATCGAGAATGTCCACAAGCTTGGTTGCGTTGTTCGAGCAGTGCCACGATGCTGTGCTGTTGAGCTTGGAGCATGCTTGGAAGTAGCCCACGTTGATGTCAAAAGTCGTATGGTTGGCATTGGAATTCAGAGTAGCGTATGCGTCCGAGTTGGCTATGCCTGCCGCAGATAGTGCATTGTGCTCATACGCCTCGTAGCGCAAGCGGATTAGATAGAGGTTGGTGGAGGCGCCAGAGGTGTTGGTACACCCGCCCAGCATGATGCTAATAAATATGATGTTGAGAATGAGAAAAAAGGCTACCACGATACGGTAGCCCTGTTGGCTTTGAAGTCCGGATCGTCGTAGATCGTCCATGGCTCAGATAGCAGCACCGGATATGCGCCCGCAGACACTCGCAACAGTTAAAAGGGAGGAGGTTGCCCGGACAAATCAATTGCTGGTATTTACGACGCTTTGTCGACCGGTCAAAGTACCGAGGAAGCAAAATTCTAGTTGACGAAGGAATGGTGGCTGCTTCGCTGTCTTATACGAATTTTTTGGAGATGGCTGGTTGCTGCCCATCAGGGACGTGTGGGGCTGGGGGGGTGGCAGGTTTGGAGGGGGGCATCACGAAACTGGACAAAGTAGGCACACTATTGAAAATCCAGCGAGATAAAAACTCCGTGACCAAAAGGATAATATTGTGCTTTGACCCACGGTCTACTGTCCCTCAATTGCTTCAGTCTAATTGGCAATGGGGAGCTGCACGCGCGTTTTATCTGGACCCTGACGTCTGCATGATGCACAGCCGCACCATGCAGTGCTTAATTGCCGGGCGGCTGGCTTCTGCCAAAACGGTCATCGAGAAAGCCCCTGAACGGCAGGCACTGCAGATGCTTAGCCCAGCGCTGCTAGCTAGCGTCCCTGACGATGATTGCTAGGGAGAATCAACCATCGTGAATGTCAAGCATCATTATCACATTATCTATCTTACATCTAGCTGAAAAACTTGGCGTAGGCAGCCTTCTCTCCCTTGAGCTTCTTTGCCTGGGCATTTTTGATGGCCGTTAGCTCGGCACTAATGGCACCGTCGCCAGGCGACAGGGCAAGGGCCTCTTTCAGATCCTTGGTGGCATTGTCCAGGTCATTCATCTTGTTATAGGCAACACCACGGCGGTAAAGAGCCTTGGCCTTTTGAGTATCGCTGAGGTTCTCGCTGCTAAGCGCGCTAGTGGCCGCAGAAACCGCTGCCTTGGGGCGGCCCAGCTGCAGCGACAGAAGCGCAATGTTGAGGTAGAGCGGCGCCTTGAGCGCAGCATACTCCTTTTCCAGAGCTGGGACCGAGCCATCTGCAGGAATATACTCGTGCAGGTAGCGCACGGCCTTTTGGTACTTGTCGACAGCCAGTTTCTTGTCTCCCTCCTTGAAAACCTTGGCGGCAATGTCCTTGAGCTGCTTCACAAC
This sequence comes from Grinbergsozyma bentonensis, assembly GCA_030561725.1. Taxonomy (NCBI): domain Eukaryota; kingdom Fungi; phylum Ascomycota; class Dipodascomycetes; order Dipodascales; family Trichomonascaceae; genus Grinbergsozyma; species Grinbergsozyma bentonensis. The sequence goes on along the minus strand of JAKTYB010000024.1, from coordinate 29,189 downwards.
AGACAAAGCCTTCTCGACAGCGTCTTCTCCCTGGAGCGTGGTCTCATCGCTCGGGTAGTCCTCCCACTTGTCGCCGGTCTTGTCGGCAACCTCAAACGTCTCCTGACCTGGTGGCACGACGCCACAGTCGACAATCGTGACTGGCACTACGGGCTTGTCGTTCTCGCCGGTGGGGGTGTTTTCAACAGCACGAATCACCGACTTTCCACTCAGCAGGCGGCCAAAGACCACGTGCTTACCGTTAAGATGCGGCGTGGGAACTGTTGTGACAAAGAACTGCGATCCGTTTGTGTCGGGGCCGGCATTGGCCATGCTCAACAGGAAGGGCTCCGAGTGATTAAAGGGGAAAGCCTCATCCTTGAACTTTTCGCCATAAATGGACTCACCGCCAGTACCATCGCCCATTGTGAAGTCACCACCCTGGATCATGAAATTCTTGATGACACGGTGGAATTGCGAGCCCTTGTAGCAGAGCTCCACGGCCGACTTGCCTAGGCCCTCTTCGCCTGTGCATAGGCACTTGAAGTTCTTGGTCGTGATGGGCAGGAAGTCGTCGAAAAGCTCAAAGACAGCTCTTCGGGGCTCCTCATCGCCGATCTGAATGTCCAGAAACACCTTGGTGCGCTCGTTGTTGGCAGGAATGTCTTTGATATCCATCTTGTACTGGTTTCGAGCCGTCGGACAAGCTGGGCCTTTTATATCCGCCTGGGGGGAAGTTACTAGAATCTCTTGCACAGCCGTGCAATAGCCACCGGAGGACAGAGAGCGGGTGCCCTGCTGCTAACACGGCAGAGGGCCTGGTCTTTGCAGGGCCGGCACATTCTGCTTGGTTGCAAACTGCTTTGTTGACCTCCCCCCTCAACTCAGCGTATTGCCATTTGTCGGCATCCGAGCTTGCGCGCGCGCTGTGCTGTCGCCGTTCTGTCTTACTGTGTCGTCGAGACCCCCCGCTATGCCCCGCGCTGGACTGAAATTTCACCCAATAAAGCACTGGCCTTTTTGACCGATGGTGCAGGACATTGCGACTGCAAGATCGATCTGCCTCTCGGCGCTACAAAAACTTGACAGATCGTCCTATATTCTACACACATATGTTCCCGGGGCTGCGCGCGATGCCTACATTGCCGTGCGCGCCCTCAACCTCGAGACAGCCCGTGTGGCCGAGACCGTTAGCAACAAGCAAATAGCAAAGATGCGCTACGAGTTCTGGCGGTCGGGCGTTCAAAAAGTCTTCTCCACCTCCTCGCAGGCAGTGCCTGATGAGCCCATCATGTCCTTGATGAGAGCTGCGCTCGACAACAAGTGCACATTTTCCAAGCGCTTTCTCATCACGCTGCTGCAATCCCGCGAAGCGTACGTCGGCATGCCTCCGTTTCGTAGTATTGATTCAATGGCGCAGTTTGGTGAGGGCATTTTCTCTCAGGTCAATTATCTCAACCAGGAGGCCATTTTGTCGCAGTCGCCAGATGTCGCCGACTGGCTGGCTGCGCATGCCGAGCTCGACACAGCCCTAAATCAGGTTCTGGCTCACATTGGCCAGGCAACAGGCATCTCGGCTCTTTTGCGCGGCCTACCGTTCCATGCTGGCAAGGGCAGTGTGGTGCTGCCAGTAGATGTGTTGGCCAAACACGGCGTGAGCCAGGAGCAGGTATTTGATGCTTGCCGGTCCAAGAAGCTCGACAGCGCTATATGCGACGTCATTTTTGAGACAGCCACGCGAGCCAATGATCATCTCATTTCGGCACGCTCGCTTTTTCGAGATGTCAAACAGGAGCTAGGGCGCTCCGTCCCGGACGCTGTCTACGTGCCTACTATGGCAGCACTGCCATCGCAGCTTTATTTGGAGCGCCTGGAGAAGGCAAACTTTGATGTGTTTCGTGTCGACAAGGCGGAGTGGCGCCTTCCCTGGCGTTCTTACAGAGCGTATAGTCGCAAGGATTTTTAATGTACATAGCTTGCATTCGCTACGCGCCGGCCTCAAACTCAGAGGAGGGTGTGTGTGACCTATGCTAAAACAGTCAAAAAGCAGATAGGCTCTTCTTTTATAGCAGCAATTATTTCATATTCTTGTCTTCTTGCTCCCGTTCGACTCCCTTGGTTCTCCTCATCAATCACGCGCCGGGTCGGCCACCCCATCACACCCATGCACCACAGTCCTCTCATCTCTAGATTTTTTGTCAGTGAGGCTCGTAGCTGGCCAGAGACTACGCGCCTGCTGGATTTCGGATGTGGGGATGGTCGCATGAGCCAAGCCTTGGCTGCTCACTGCTGCTCAATAGTCGGCGTTGACGCCGATCCGCTCAAAGTGGCAGTGTTCAACCGTGCAGCACGGGAGAATGGCCTTGAAGAAGCTGAAATGCGAGCTGTGGTTGGATCTATAGAACATATTTCTGGGGAATACGATCGAATTGTTGCGTCTATGGTGCTTCATCACTTCGATGATCGGCTTGACGCAATCACCCGCTTGGCTCACCTGCTTGCGCCAGGTGGACGTCTCTATGTCGTGGATGTTTTCGATCCCTCGCCTCTGCTATCAGACTGCGGCTTGGATTCCGAGAAGAGAGTTCTGGGGAAAGGGCGCCAGTGGCTATCAGAGCAGGGTGTGCGTCATTTCGGTCAAGAGCCTGGGAAGCTCGAGACTCGGGAGGACGGGCTCTACCTGTGTCAAGTCGAGCTCTACGCTGCTTGGACGAAGAAAGGCCAATGAAGTCTAGCTGCCAGAAACTTGTTCGGTCACAGCTAGCAAATCGCCTCTACCTCGGCTAGAAGATTTTGTCCTGGGGTCTGCGGTGTGCAATGCTTCGATCAATCCGGCTGCCTGAAGTTTTGTACAGCATAGACGACTCCGATTATTATCCAACCAGCTAACCAAAAGCACTGTCTAATGCAATGCAAAACCTCCTCGCCACAGGGCCGGTCCAGACCGAGCAACCGGCAAAGACCAGGTTTTGTTACATGGTCACGAACTACATTTGAAGCACAATTGGAGAGCATGCTTGCGCTACGCGCTTGCATTTTGCGTATCTATTCAGATCTAGCAATAAATAGTCTAGAATGTCACTGCTGTGAGCAGTTTCCGGCCCAGATTTCCAAAACACAGCGCGGAGCAAAACAACATGCTGCCGAGCCAAACAAGCACCGGAATGTACTCATACGAAAAGGCAGCTTCGGGAAGATGCTCCGGAATGGACATTGCGCACAGAGCAGCACCCACAATGGCAGTGAAACTCGAGAGAGCAAATCCCGAGACAGTGCCATCGAGCAGAAGCCACAAGCACGGGTTGACCATCGCCATGTAAAAGGCGGCCTGCGGAGTGGAATCCCACTTGAATTTTTGCACGCCATAAGCCACACCTACAAACGCAGCAACAGATCGCACGATGGACACCCAGTTCGATCCGCCCTTTCCGCGAAACATCGGCGCCTGATGGTAAAGTTGGTCGAGAAGCGGCAGAAGCGTGCCCATGGCAACGCCCTCTGCGCCCCACAACAGAGAAATTCTCCACGTGTGCTCACCCGAAAACGTATAAGACGTGACCTGGTGATTGTCATGCAGCGTTCGCACAAACTGGCCGTACAAAACGCCGGCTACAGCCAGTAGTAGTGCCCGAAACGTGACAGCAGTGGGCGAGCCCCGCAAAACTCCGTAATAAGCAGGTCTTTTCCGCAGTGGCGCGTGCACCTTGCGCACAGATGCAAATTTGTTGCCCGATGCCATGGGCAGAGTCGTTTGGCGCACCCGCGGACGCAGCTGCTGCCGGGTCGGGGTCGACAGTGGCGAAACGTCTCCGGCCATCTCAGCCAGTGACACTGACGAGCCAAAGACTCCAGAAAGGGCCGACGACGTCAGATTGATAAATGACTTGGTTTTTTCCATCAATATGGTGTGGGAGAGAGAGTCTGTGCTCGGTAGGTGGTTTATGAAGTGGGATGGCGTGGGCTGACCGCCACGTTCACAGATTTTCTGGGGCAGTGCCCCAAGAAAGAAGTGTGCGGGGAGGCAGCGAGGCTACTTGGCAAAAACCAAGGCTGGATTTGGTATTTGGAACCACCAAAGGCTTTGATTGCCAGTGCAGAATCCCTTCTCAGCCTACTCATCTGCAGATCCCGGAGGCACAGCCCCACTATGGTGAAGTTTCAGCCGGTGGGTTGACAGCTTGGGAGGCATTTAGCTGTGAAGCGACAGACTAGACGCATCCCGATATGAAGTGAGAAACATCCGCACAGGTATCTGCGCATATGCGCAGGAAATGAGTTGAGTAACTCACAATATTTCTGGCTTTCAACGGAAGATCCTCCGGGTGAGGTGTGTAGCCTAGGCAAAAGGTGTCACACAGGAAACGGCCCAAAATTGGAAACCATCGATCGTTGACCTCTGTCCTCGGGTCTGAGATCGGGCTCTCTTCAATGAGAGCGTGAACTGAAGAGTGTGCAATAGCTCTGCTACTGAATCAGTAGCGCTGATCTACTGGCTGAGTCTGGTCGCTGGAATGACACCTTTTCCCGACTCCAGAGAGCAGTGTGGGGAAGCGCAGGGCGATGTGCACCGCCAGAGGACCTGGCAGATAAAAATGTCACAGATTCCTGCATCAGGGGCATGAAAAAGTATGTATGGAACCATACAGCATACTTGATGTTCGCTGTCATATTGGCTATATTCCTCTTCTTTGCAAAGGAAACTTTTTGACATCTCTTCCATGCGGGGATAGAGCCCGATAGGGAAAATGATTGACAGTGGGGCAGTGCCCCAGGACTTGAACCCGCAGCAATTTATCAGATTAGGTACATCAACATTTCAAACCTTGAACCAAGCCTGCAACTCAATCTCTCACCCAGATTGGGATTTGACTTGCACCAAGTTGCCCAGCTCTTTCTTCCTGACCCCGCTTCAGCCCCTTATTCATCTCAACACACGATTGCTGCCTTGATTGCTCCTACCACCATGCCACAAATGACAGCCTCTGCCGGCCCGTCCTATACGGACGTGGCTCCAGTTCACATCAATCTTGAGTCGGAAGATTCCTGCTACCGATTTGAGACCGATCTAGCCACCGTAATGGTTGCAGTGCGTGTACAGAACTACAAGGGCTCTGACCCAGAAACAAGCGCTTACTTTGAGCACCCTTCTCGAGCACAAGATCTCTTTTCTGTGCAGATTAGCATTGTCCTGAAAAAAGACATCGCGGGTACAGACCTTGTTTTTGGCAATGACTTTGATGCTCCAATAAGATCGCGCTTGCCCTGGGGCTACCAGACCGGTTTGTGGATTTTCAAAAAGGTAGTCGATCCCTCAGTGGAGGGGGATTTGACCTGCGATAAACCGTACTTGTATGGTCCCGCTCTAGCAACTTTCAACAACATTTTGGAGAGCCAGGGCGTTGTGGAGGATCCTCGCTGGCCGGGACTCCTGGTGGGCGACGACATCCCGTCCAAAGCTGCTGACGTTCCACCTGAGGCTCCAGACAGGCAAAAGTACTACCGCGACGCTAAGCATCGTGAAAGCTTTGTGTTCAAAGCTGGCCATCAGTATACATTTGATTTACACACCAAGTATTTGGATCTCGGAGAGCGATTCGCAGTAATTCTGCCGGGGTTCAAGATGGATGTGTCGTCGTACTGCAACGATCAGCCGTTGAGGTACACACTCAAGACGAATGAGGAAATAATTGCAACGGTTGTGATGCATTTGACCAAGTAGATTGTGCCGCAACCAGTATCCATGACAACAGAAACGAAACTAGACTAGTAGAAACTATGGCCTGCCCCCATTTTAGAGCTTGAGCCAGCAATCTTCAAATAATAAATGCTACCGCTAACTATGCGACTCCTTTTTGTGCCACTCTCTCGCTGAGAGCTAACTCTTGTGTTCAGTCTCACCCTTCTCCCGAAAGGTTGACACGGCCGGAATGTTGGCCGATATTCTTGTCTCCTGTGTTGAATACGGCCTTGGCTCCAACTTGATCAATGTGTGCAGAGGAACCTCCATCCACGGGGATTGATCTTGCGGAATGTTCATGAAATAAGCGTAGATGCACCGCAGGACCGCCTGGTGCGTCACAATCATAATGTTTTCTTGGCGTTCAAGCTCCATGATGATGGGCTCCAGACGCTGTACAACATCACGGTACGATTCACCGCCTCTATACCGATAGTCAAACTTATCGGCATCGCGCGCAGCAAAATCCTCGGGATACTGTTCGGCAATCTCCTTATAAGTCATGCCATCGCAAACACCAGCATCAAGCTCGTCCAGGGCCTTCCACTGAATCTGTTTGTATGGTAGGAACCTGGCAGTCTGTTGTGTTCTCTTTAAAGTGGACGTCCACACTGTCAGAGGCTGATCGCCGACCGCCTGTCGCACCAATTCTGGCAGCTTATGGGCGTACAAATCACCCCTGGGCGACAGGTTTGAATCGCCGCCCAACTGGCCGCTCAGGTTGAACTCGGACTCGCCATGGCGCGACAAATAAATCGCTCTCCTCTTGATATGCAAATTTGTGAGGTAATAAACGATCCGCGATTGGAGATAAGACTTGATGCGGTTGACGACAATCTGGGCGTTGACGTTGATGATCTTGACGTAGGTGAGCTCTTCGTCAGCTGCATCTTCACCTAGAGTCTGGTACACGCGCTCGTACTGCTCTATGCGGTCCATAAAGTCGCGGGCGGCCGTTTCCGGATCTGTACCTTCGTAGTCTGGCGAAGTGAGCTTCACATCCATAATGTTATGGGCGATGAGCTCCATGTCGTCGCACCATGATTCAACAAACATGGGGTAGATATTTTCCTTCTGAAGGGCCTTATTGAGCCACACGCGCCGGTCTCTGGTCGAATTTGTGGCGTCGAGGACTCCAACGGTGCCTCCGTTTTTAAACCACGTGAGCGCGTCCTGGAACGCCTCGCGGGCACATTTCGCACGAATCTCATTACCCTCCGCATTGCTTGGATCAAAGAAGTTGGCTGTGGGGTGTGCTTCAGCCAATCGGCGGTAGTTACCGTTATTGAAGCATTTGGCATCGATGGATAGCCACGAAAGATAGCGGACAATTTTCTGGGCCATGAGGGACTTTCCGCGAGCCGGAAGTCCGACCATGATGACACACACTTTGGTGTCTTCGGATAAAATGCCGCTCATTGTGCTGTCCGGATGGTCGAGGCGCTGGTTGAAGGCTGAGTGGCAGTTAGGAGGGAGAATTGGAGATGCAGCCGAAGCGTGGAAGCGTGGGGGAAGCTGGAGATGGGTTTTTCAGCCGTGCAAGGGTGGAGGAGGGGTAAGAAGAGGGGCCAGTGCGGTGGGGCAGGAAGAGTGATGGAAAGGGTTGCAAGTGGCTGACAAGGCACCATCGAGGGTATTATATGACTGGGAATTACGGTCAGATTGTGTGGGCTGATCTCGAGATATCCTCGTGCTCCGTGGGCTTTCCGGGGCTCTCCGCTGCCCCGAGAATGTGGGGGATAGTGGGGGGATGGGAGTATCGGCAAAGGTAAGGAAGAGCGAGATAAGAGCAAGAGGAAAATGGGGAGAAAGCTCGTAGGCAAAGCTTTTGATAAGGATTATGTGAACTACTTTAACTGGCCAGTCCCATGTTTCCCTGCAAATCCACTTGCGCTCCGACGCACGATTCGTGCATCGTTCGACAGCATTAACCGAGGAGAGCCGAGCGATAGCCGAGCTGCTAGGGCGATCTTCTGGCAGCGGTACGCTCGAGTCAGAAAGCCAAATAGCAGGAGCTTGGATCGCATGGGAAGGGTAGTGTGCCACAGGTACAAGCGTCCGATCTGCCCCTCGACCAAAAATGCCAAACACGGTGTCCTTTTCGAACCAATCTTCACTAACCCCCCACGATGCATCACTTGCCATCAAACCCCGGCCCCACTGGCTCGTCAGTGGTCTGAGCACTGATTCATACTTGAGCGTCGAGACCCACTATACAGAGAAGAGAACTTCTCAGAGAGGTCTGAATTGTACTAACACCGAGCGTGGATGGTAACCGCCTGGCTGAGGACTGGTCACCTGCCCAGGTCTGCCCCGCCATAGCCTCGCACTCTGATCTCGCTGTCTGGCGTGGAATAACTGGACTTGTCAGTGTAATTCTACCCTGAAAAGAGAAAGTAGGCCTTAGATTTGAGTCTGGTCCTACTGGCAGCTGCAGATCCTGAAAAAATTGTAGCTTTTGGCCGATATGGAGTGCACCGTAGGCGCTGCGCTGAGCAATCGCGGAGATCCATCCCTGATTTTATTCTCAGACACTCGCCCGTGGTTATTTCGGCCACAGAGCCAAAGTTTGGAAGCATAGAGCCCGCATTTAGCTGGAAGCGCTCTCCGCCAATTCACCGTACTGAGTGCCTTTTGTTATGCGGCCGGGGGCTCCGTGCGCCAGGCAGTAGGGGAAACGCGCCATAAAAATACAGTAGTTGGCAGCTGGTAGTGCTGAATAGTGGCATACCTTGACAACCTTGTCCCACCTTTCTATTTTATATTTATTTCCAGCCATGCCTCGCCAAGCTCATTTCTGTCCGCCTCTCATCCCATCTCATGCAGGCACCCACTGACGTGCTCACTTGACCAAAACATAAATAACAACTTGGAGAATGGCGGAGCCTAAACTCAACGCTGAGCGGATCCGCGATGCCTACCGGGCCGAATCAGATCCCCGTAGCCTGGGCGTGCAACTAGAGGCCCTCCAAGATGAAATCAGGGAGGTAAAACACGCGTACGTTGAGCTCCTTGCAAAGAAGCGTTTTGTGCAGCAGCTCGTGGCCCCAGAGCCCCAGGTCGTTCCCCAGTCGCAAGTCGACGCGGAAGAGGCAAGGGCAGATCGGGCCAAGGCCGAGCTCAAGGCCAAAAAGGCCGAGCTCAGGAGCTATGTGGACACATACTCGGAATTGGCTGACGCTGTCGCGACGCGTAGAACGCGCTTGGAAAGTCTTTCGGCTGCAGAAAAGGCCGCTGAGACTGAAATTGGGCATCTTCGCGAGCAGTCAAGGCAGCTGGACGAGCAGTTGGCCGCCCATGGTGGGGATGACGCGCCCGTCTCACTGGCTCAGCTGCTGGAGGAAACAGCCCAGACCGAAAAAGCGGACCGGGAGGTGGAGGCCGAGGCTCAAATTAAAATGGAGCTTTTGACAAAGCTGGAGCAGAGACGAGACGAGCTTTTGGCCAATCTGGAGCGCAAGAAGAAAGACCTGGCGGCATTGAAGGATGAGGCGGAGCGGCTTGACGATAAGAGAGCTGAGAGAGACGTGGCGTGGTTCAAGGCCATGGGCAAAGTGCAGGAGACGCTGTGGAACTAGGTGGATGAGCCAGCGAGCAGGAATTGCGAGGAATATGGCCCCACACAAGGTGCTGCTGAGCCCAGGCATGGCATGGACATGACTGCTCTCTCGACGGCGGCTTTGCCCACAGCGACCTTCACGCGCCTGGAAGGAAAAAAAACTACACACTACCGCAGAACGGCGTTACTACTCCACGCTTCGCTCATTGCTTCCATTGCAAGATCTACGTCTACATGCTTCATGGCGATATGCCGAGCTGGCAACATTTGCAAGCTCCAATAAATATCAAACCTCCCTCAAGTCCGTCTTGTGCTTCAAGAACGCGCCAACAGCGCCCAGATACCCCTCGTGTCTCAGAAAGTAGGCCTGCTTGCTGCCCTTACTCCAGAAATTAATGGCATAGCTCAGCGTGTGCATGGTCTGCAAGTGCCCACGGATATAGGAACCGCCAAAGTAAATGTGCTCAATCTGGTGGTTCTGGGCCTGGAGATAGGCGATCTGGCCAATGTTGTTGGAGATGGCGTAGAGCAGGGACCTGGAAATGTCACCTCCAGAAAACATTTCAGACAGCGGCTGGCTCGTTTTGCCGCTCCGGCTGTCGGACACCTTTTTGAAAACCTTTCCAAACGAGGACGCAATGGCCGAGGCCTTGAGACCGATGCGCGGGTACGCGTCGCCGTAAATGTCGCCCACCAGCATGTCGACGTTGGCATTGTCGCCCTCCTGGGCCATCTGCAGCATTTCGTCGTAGTCGTTGGCGTCCGTCAGCAGCGACAGCAGGCCCCACAGCGTGCCGCCGCCCAGCGACGAGCCTCCAATACGCGAGTACTGCTTTGGGCCGGTCACCTTGAGCATGGAGACGCCCGAGCCAATGTTGACAAGCAGATACGGGTAGTTGTCTGCGGCCCTTGGGGCAAACTCCATGGGGTTTTCCGGCGTGTAGAGAAAGACTTCCTCGGGGATTTCGCGGATGAAAAAGTCGAACCCCCACACCAGGCACTCGATTTCGTCCTCCTGGGTCACGTCAATGCCCAGCTCAGTCTTCATGAGGTCGTAGAACTTGACCGAGCCGCCGCCGGTGGCCATCAGGTGCAGAGTGTTGTTGGAGGCGATGAGCTGCTTGAGAAACTCGAGCATTTCCGACAGCTTCTGCGTCTCAAACTTGACAAAGTTGAGCCGCCCGCCGCCGTTCTTGTTTTTCGTGAAGTACACCACCTTCGCCAGCGTGCCACCAATGTCGACCGCCACGTGCGAAACCTCCTTGGTCTGGTGCGGGAGGGCAATGTCACGGGTGTCTGGAGGCGTCAGTCGGCCGTCCACCTCGTCCTCGTCGACGATGAAGGCGCCGGTCACGTTGATCTGGACGGCGCCGGGGTTTATGATTTTGGGGTCGCTGTAGGACTTTGAGCGCGCGATTCTGCGCAGCTCGGCGGCGGCCTGGGCTTTCATTGGGCTCGTCCGCGGTCTATGTATGCTAGAGGATGGGAATTGTAGTCTAGGCGCGGGTTTTGGCCGGTGAAATATCTGGCCTGAGGGGCTCGCTCGGGTCTTTTTAAAAGTCGGCTGGGGTAGCAGGGTGGGGGACCGGGGGAGCGACGGTGACGTTTACCGAGCAGCTCGGTTAGGAGGGACGGGGAGGAGTTGGGGTGGGTGGGCGGTGGGCCGTTGGGCCGAGCGGAGAATCCGCGGCGGTCGGCCGAGGCCAGGGCAGGCCTTTTGCGAGGCCGGGCAGCGCAGCTGTGCTGCTGCCTCGTCTGCCTTTCGCTCTTTCTGTCTCAGCCGACATTTTCATTTCCTGCTCCAAGACCGTCTTGGCCGCAAAACAGCTCTAAAGCCGACGTCCACGCCCGCCCCCAGCAAATCGCTGCCCCCAATAAATTCCCACTGCCAAAATGACTAACTAAAGCAGCCGTGCAGGGCCTGCAGGTGCCGCCTGTTGGGGGGTGGGCACTCCGAGCTGCCCTTTACGACTGAAAAATTCAGCGTGTGGGGCACTGCCCCACCCACGCTGCCGATGCCGCCGTCCTCCATGAACTGGGCCGTCTCGCGCAAAATCGTCGACCGCCGCTCGGTATTTCAGGGAAGAGCTATCCGCGTCTCCCAGCTGTCCCACATCCCGCCGCTTCTCTCTGCCCTCAAGGCCGACCGCAGCATGGCAAAGGCTTCCCATAATATGTACGCATATCGAGTCACAGATACTCCAGGCCGCGTGGAGCAGCGCTTCGATAATGATGGCGAGGCCCCCGGTGGAGAACGTCTGCTGCGCCTAATGGAGCAGTGCGGGATCACCGACACCCTTTTGGTGGTCACACGCTGGTATGGCGGCAAGCAGCTGGGCTCAGAACGTTTCAAGCATATCACACGAGCTGGCCAGGAGGCACTTGCCGAGCTCAAAAAATCATAGTTGGTTAGTCTTGGGACAAATGCCCTGTGTTTATCTGCGCATCTAGTGAGTCAAGCCCCGCGCTGCATCGACCCCCTGTGCAAAGGGGGCAGTGCTTATCTGGAATGCGAAGGAGTCTACGCGGCCAAACAGTTGAGATGAGTATTTCGGAACAGGTCTCTGGCGTGGCGGAGCTCTGCCGAGACTCCACAGCTACCACAGCCGAGTGCTCGCACCCCGCCCTTGCTAGTCTCAAGAAACGGGGGGTGGGCGCGAACCTATCTAGTAAACGTAATAGCATTAAACATACTTGTACGGATTGAGAATGCCATTCGGATCAAAATGCTTCTTGATGTCCTTCATAATGGCAATCTCCGTATCGCTCTTGGAGTAGCCAATGAAGGGCTTCTTGGAAAAGCCCACGCCGTGCTCAGCAGACACAGAGCCCTTGTGCTTCTGAATCCACTCGAAAACAAACGGCTCTAGCAGAGCCTCCACCTTCTTGTCAAGACGACGCACAGGGATGTTGAGATGCAGGTTGGAATCACCAATGTGGCCAAAGCCAACAACATCCTTCACAGGAAACGAGTCGTCAGGGCCAAGAACACCGTGCTCTGAGAGATGCTGGCGCGTATCCTCCACCATCTGGTAAAGCTGAGGCAACGGAATAGACACGTCGTACTTGTACACGCCCGTTACTCCAATTGACTCCGTGATGAGCTCACGCCAAGACCAGAGCGTCTTCATCTGGGTCTCGTCCTGGGCAACAACACCGTCAACAACATTCTCCTGCTCCATGGCAGCCTCCAGAAACGCTTCCAGCTTGGCGTCATCGTGCTCCTTATTAGAGCCTGAGGTCTCAATCAGCACGTAGAATGGGGCGTCCGTCTCGAGAGGCGGTGTCATGCCTGTGTGGGCAACAACTTCGCCCTTGCAGGCATCGTCCATCACCTCAAAGGCACTCAAAATTTCGGCTAGCTCGTTCTTGGCGTGCACAAACGTTGATTGGACCTTTTCAAACGATTCGACCGCGAGAAAAGCCACGTTCACGGCACTTGGAGCCGGGGGACACAAAATAGAAACGGCAGTAATGACACCCAGGGTTCCCTCGGCGCCAATAAAGAGCTGCTTCAAATCATAACCAGTATTGTCCTTGCGGAGAGTGGAGAGGGCATCAACAACACGGCCGTCGGCAAGAACCACCTCAAGGCCGAGAACAGAGCCGTGAAGTGAGCCGTATCGCAGCAGTCGCAAGCCACCAGCATTGGTCGACACGTTTCCGCCAATCTGACAAGAGCCCTTGGCACCCAGATCAAGCGGGAAAAGAAAGCCCTTTTCCCTCAAATAGGAATCGGCATTCTCCAAAATCACACCGGCATCAGCAACCAAAATGCCACTGACATTGTCAAACGAGCGGACCTGGTTCATAGAGCTCAAACTCAGCACAATCTCGTCAAACACCGGCACGCTTCCGCCAACCAATCCGGTGTTGCCGCCCTGGGGCACAACTGCCAATTTCTTCTCATTACAGTACTTGAGAATCTGACTCACTTGATCGGTCGTCTTGGGCTTGAGTGCAAGCTTGGATTGGCCTCGGTACTTGTTCATCCAATCAGAATTGAAGGCTACAAGATCATCGGCCTCAGTCACAGACTTGCAGATGTTCTGGAGATGTGTCACGTCGGCCTCTGTGAGTCTGGCAAAGTTGCCTCGCGTGACATTGTAGCTTTCAGCTGTGAGCTTGGCTTGAGAATAGAACCGAGCAAAAGACGGCCGCAGAAGCCGGGCTACCAGAGTCATGTCGTGAATGTCGAAATTTGGCTGAAATATTTTTGTTATGGGGCAGTGCCCCACTTTCTGCCCCACCTTGCCCCGCGGTGATGACACCACCGGGAACAAAAAGAACAGAGCCAATAGATGCGCTGCAAAATATACGGCCTTACTCTCGAGGTCTGATTGGTTCCGGTCTAAAAAAAACACACATGTCTCGGTGCTTGGCGCAAATCAGCTTATTACAGATTATTCATCCGATGGCTGTGTCTGCCGCCAACTGAGAGCTCATCTGTATCTTTTATTTATAAATAATTTACGCCTATGCATCATCTTCGTCATCATCTTCATCATCATCGTCGTCATCATCGTCGTCATCATCGTCTTCATCGTCCGAATCACCCGAGTCAGAGTCACTACCTGCAACCTCTGCCCAATCAATGTAGTTCTCAGCAAAGTAGTGTTTCGAGTTTGGCAGCATATAGGGATCAAAAGGGAAGTAATTGTCAAGTCTTACCTTGTCGTGAGAAGTGGCCCAAAGCTCCGTGTTGAACTCCGGCGGCACATTGGCCGCCTGGCTGCTGCTGCCTTCAGGCGATGGGCTTCTGATTTGGACGCCCAATCTGTTTTGCTCCATAATGGCAAAGCAGAAGGCAACATTTTCGCGCTGGGCAATCTTGGCGAACATGGCAACTACGTTGCGTCCGCAGTATTTGAGCGGATTGAACTTGGTAACAATGACACGCTGCAGAAGGTCATCTAAACGCAGGCCCTTAATACCAGTATTCCAGCTATCATTTTCAGCATCTCGAAGCAGATGGTGGCGGTAGCAAAAAATGTAAAAAAGAGCCTGGCATGTGGAATAAAACATGTTGAATTTTGACATGTTGGTAGTGAGCTGGCCCGAGCCCTCAACCTCGGATTCGCGCTCGTCAATGTACCGATTAATCCAGGCCGCAAGAATCGCTACGACCTCTCTAATTTGATCCTGTGACAGACCGCGAGCGCGAGCTGTGACGGAGGCCACGTACTGCATAGCTTTTTGGCGGCGAGCCACGTCAACCGTGTTTGAAAGAGCGGTCTCTAAAAGAGATCGCAGGAATTGTTCGAGGAGCTCTGGGTGCTTGTGACATAGACCAAAAAGCAGGAACTGAACGTTGCGAGGTTTGTGAGTTGGAAGGATATACTTGTTGAAGCCGCCAAGAATGTCGTTGAAGACCATGACAGTGGCCCGAAGATCAGTTTCAAAGGCCTGGGCATTCATATGAGTGTCAATGAACTGAAAGGCAACCGTCATGAGGTCGTCAAGCTTGTTGCGGGTGTTGATAATTCGTTTGAGGGCGGCCTCAGCCGACTCCTGGGCGTCGCCATCATAGTCAGAGTCGTCGTCATCGGAGGCGACTGATGCCTCGTCGTCATCATCGTCATGAATTTCCTGATCGGCAAACCGGACCCTCTTTATGCCCTCCTCAACTTGATTTTCGTCCTCAAGCACCTCGACAATGTCGTCTTCGTCGATATCGTCAACAGCATCGTTCAGCTCGAGATCAATGAGCACAAGCTTTTCCAAAAGCAGGTGCCACACTGTGGTGCTCTGCTCGGGACAGTAGTCCAGAAGAATGAGGAGGTTGCAACAGTAGCGCTTTATTAGCGGAGCCGAGTCGCCGATATATGGGAAGCCCTTGATAATGAGTGTGCCCAGTTTGGCGGTGGATGTGGGAATCAGCTGAATAATGTAGCGCAGTACGTCGTGGTTTGCGCTGCTAGAGTTTTTGTTCTTGAAGCCTGCAATGGCGGCCTCAGCAACGGTCGCCCACCAGCGGGGCAGCGATGAGACCAGGACGGTGAGAAAGCGGACGTAGGAGGCCAAAAAGGCGACAGTTCGCTTCTTCGACGACTGGCCAAGCTTGAGGATGGCCTTTATGAGCGACACGCAGCTGGGGGACGAGTCGAGCCGGGAAACGTCGAGCGTCAGGGCCCTGAGAAGCGCCTCCAAATGGTCGTCGGCAAGTTTATCCGAGCTGACCTGCATCTCGAGGGCTGTGACAGCCTCCTTGTTGCCCTTCTCCAGATCCAGCAGGGCGTTTTGCACAAACGCACGGTACATGTTTTCATTGAAATTCTGTGCCGGCAGATGGGTCACCTCCTGGGCGCCGCGCTCTGATTTGAGGAGCTTTCTGGCGGGACCCTCAAAGGCTGGCAGCGGGCTAGCTTCGGTTCGAGTCCTTTTGAAGGCAGCGGAATCGACCGACATCATTGTTCCTGCAAGATGGCCGGTCGATGGGGTTGGATTTGGCTGTGGAAATGGGCGGTAGCGTGACGGGGGGAGAGCACAAGGAATTTTTTTTGAAAATTAATTGATAGTGGGGGAGAGGGGATGGGGTGAGGCTGTGACGACATGGAGGCGTGGGTTGGTGCATTTTTGCCAGTAGATTGGCGAGTTGGTGAGTTTAGTCCCTGGAGTTTAGTGGGTTGGTGGGAGATACAGTGACGATGGCGCAAGACGCCTGAGGACTGGTCATGGCCGGTCAGCATGACTGGCAGAGGGCCAAGGCATGACGAGGAAGGAGAACCAGCGGTTGGGACAGGGCTCATCGAACTGCTCTGGGAGTTTCGGTACTGATTTGGTTTGTTGCACTGGGCATGTTTTGGCGGGCAGGCTCATCGTGGGGCATTGCCCTGAAATCTAGCGCTCAGCAGCCAGCGCGGGGAGCGGGCACTACAGGGTCTGGGTCAGAGCACCAGGCCGGCCAGAGGCCACTGCCAGAGGCAGAGCAAAAGATGGACCTCCTCCCAGCGGCCAGAGATGTCTGGGTGTGGCAGTTCAGTTCGCTGTTGCTAGCGGGCTGCTTGCTGCAGCCGTGCCATCTCGTGCTATAGGTGCCATGCCAGGCTAGGCCAGCGAGCAATAGAAGCTGCTTGCGTAGGGCTCCCTAGCCTCAAGGCCAAAAAGATGCTGGACGAACGTCTGTGGCGAAGGCCGCCCCACCTGTCGCCAAAATTGTCCTCTCCGAGGCCCTCCAAGGCCAGTATCCACCCAAACTGGCAGCCCAGGCTTCTCGCTTGCTGTCGCAGCTGCATGTGAAAGCCCGAGTGCAGAGCGTGGCGGCACGTCGAGCCGAGGCGCTGGGCAGTCTTTTTCCAGCAGAAACTCGTGAGTGGGTAGCTTGCCAGAACCTGCCAGCTTACTGCCTCATTTCTAGCGGCTCAATTTCCCCCAAACATACCTTCCTACATCCCTTCTCTGCATCCCCATCGCCCCCAACCCTCCTGCTGGGGGTAAAATTGCCCGTTTCTCTCCACATTGCCCTGCATTGGGCTCCCAACGACTGTCGCCCTGCAGAGCCCCTCCCCCCAGACCATAAATAGATAAATAGCAGGCTTATCCCAGTGCCAGACCCTCCTGCCAAAAGAGAGCCCTCCCCCCATCCCCCTATGCAGTACGTAGGCCGGGCCATTGGCTCCGTCTCCAAAACATGGCAGTCCATCAACCCCAGCACGCTGTCGGGTGCTATTGACATGATTGTCATTGAGCAGGAAAACGGGCAGCTCTCGTGCTCGCCCACCCACGTGCGCCTCGGCAAGTTCTCCTTGCTGCGGCCCCAGGACAAGAAGATTACTCTCTATGTAAACGGTGAGAAGACGAATCTGCCCATGAAACTGAGCGATTCCGGCGAGGGTTTTTTTGTGTTTGAGACTGAGCAGGACGTGCCGAGTGATTTGCTGACATCACCTGTCATTTCGCCGGTGAATTCGCCGGGCGCCAGTCCTGGCGGCTCTCCTGAGCCGACAGATGTCGGTGGAGCGCTGCAGGAGCCCGATTTTCTGGATATCTCGGGCAATGGCAGCGGCGCCGCCGCAGCCGAGGGAGACATCCCCAGGAGCGATTTCCCTGGAAGTCAACAGCTTGCGGCCGACGACCCCGAAAATCTCGCCAAAGCTCGCAAGCTGGCCAGCGACACGTTTGCTGCGGCCGCTGACGCTGGTCTCGCCCCGTCCCCTTCCCTCACAGACAAGATCCAGTCTCTTTCCCGCAAACTCACCTCCTACAACATCCCCTCCAAAATCACAGACAATGGAGATCTTCTGCTAGATATGGAGGGATACAAGGCCGACCAGCCCGAGGACTTTGTCAACTCGGAAAAAGTCGTCAAACGCATTCTGGCAGACGAGTTTGGCAATGCAGATTACACTGCTCTTCTCAAGGACGGCAAGGTCCGCATCTACCCTTACGACGGCTATGCTTCTGACGACAACCTGCCTTTCAAGGGCGAGCCGATAGTGTCCGCCTCAGCAGCTTCGTCGCCGGGCCCAGTCTTTCACGGCGACAGTGACTCCTCGGGCGGCAGCCCTTCCGATCTCGAACCAGACTCGCCCATCACCAGCCCTGAGACACACACGGCTCCATCTGCTGCCTCCTCCTCCAAGCACTACGCAAAAACGCTGCGTCTCACCTCTGACCAGCTCAAGTCGCTCAACTTGAATTACGGCAAGAACGACATGTACTTTTCCCTAAGCCAGGGCAAGGCTGTGTGCTCGGCTCGCATCTTTTTGTGGCGCTACGACCAGCCCATTGTCATTTCCGACATTGACGGCACTATCACAAAGTCAGATGCCCTTGGTCACGTTCTCACCATGCTCGGCAAGGACTGGACCCACGAAGGCGTGTCCAAGCTCTTTAATGACATCCACGCCAACGGTTACAACATTATGTATCTCACATCGCGCTCAGTTGGCCAAGCCGAGTCTACCAGGTCCTATCTCAAGACGATTGACCAGAACGGAGTCAAGCTGCCTGATGGCCCCGTCATTTTGTCTCCGGATCGCACCATGGCTGCCCTTCGACGTGAGGTCATTCTGCGCCAGCCGCAGGTGTTCAAGATGGCTGCTCTCCAGGACATCAAGTCGCTATTTGGCCGTGTTGAGGACAATCCGTTCTATGCAGGTTTTGGCAACCGTATCACGGATGCCATCTCGTACCGCTCAGTTGGCATCCCCTCGTCCAAGATTTTCACCATCAACTCGAGCTCTGAGGTCAATATGGAGCTGCTCGAGCTCGCGGGCTACCGCTCGTCTTATATCAAGATTGCTGATCTCGTTGACCACTTTTTCCCGCCCGTCAAGGAGCGGGTCAAGCGGACAGAGGAGAACTACACGGACGCAGTGTTTTGGCGCGATCCGGTGCCGGACATTTCCGACTTTGAAGATGATGAGGACGAGGCGCTTCCCGATGCTCCGGCCAGTGCCCACTCGTCGCCGCGGTCGACAGCCACTGCCGAGGAGCTCGATGACGAGGACGACATGGACGAGGATGACGAGTACGACGAGGAGCTTGACCCAGACTATGAAGACGACGAAGATGACGAGGACGACGAAGACGACGAAATGGACGATGAGGAAGACTATGATGACGAGGATGACGTTGACCAGGAGTATGAAGGCGACGTTCCGGCGCCAGTGCGAGGGGAAGATCTTGATGCTACGTTGGGCAAGCTTCGCATTGACAAGCCATGAGGCGGTGGCTCGGGAGCCACCGTGTATCTCACAGCATCTGTATATTTATTTACGAATGCAGACAGTGTCTGTATATAGCGTGGTAGCGTGCACTGAGCTAGCGTGTAGTGAGCTACGCTGCGCATCCCCTACTCCTCAAGCCTCAGCTGGCGTGGGGCGAACTGGACCCAGAAACAGTGCCTAACATAGGCGCCTCTACCAGACAGTTGACTCATGCCCCCAAGCAGAGTCAAAATGTCGCCAAAACGGCGCCGCCTTCAGCGCCGCCTCTTGCCCCAGCCGCTGCGCCAGCCGCTTCGGCGATATCGGAGTTGACCAGTCACCTGGTGCTAAGCACCTGCCTGTCTGGGCACGGCACTGGCGGATCGCACGCCATGTGGCTGCGCAGCGGCAGCAACTAGGCAAGAGGCTCGACAAGCCCAGGCAACAGCAGCTCCAGTTGTTGGGCGCCGGCACCAAAAATTGGCCGCCGGCGTGGCCCTTGATCAGCCCCAGACTTTTTCCCCCCCACCGCGTGCAACTCGGCTGCAACCTGGTGGGTCGCTTCCGCTTCATCCGGGCGGCCATCTAATCAATCGCTTCCCATTGAGGAAACCCATCATATAAAATTTTTGGCTTACGTCTGCCTCCCCCGCCTTGGCTGGCAGGGGCCCTTGCAGCCATTGGGACTTTTCCAAGTTTTAAAGCCGAGCGCCGCCCAGAAATCGCCTCCCCCATCCACAAGAGTATTTCAAACCAAGCTTTGCACACACCAAACTAACACTGCACACCATAAACCTTGTTTGTTTTAGCGGTGGTTTTTTTGCTCGATCCGAATGTATGTTTCTGGAGACTCCAGCACGCTCGTGTCGACGACCGATGAAGCCTCGTCGTCTCACGGCAGCGAGGGCTCCTCTGTAGTGGCCGCTTCCACCGTCAGCATCGCGGTTGGTGGCATGACGTGTGCATCCTGTGTCCAGACTGTCACAGACGCTCTGCTGTCCCTCAAGGGTGTGGAATCGGCCGAGGTGTCTCTGGTGATGCAGAATGCCAAGGTCTCGTACGATGATCGGCTCATTTCGCCGCCCGAGATTGTCGAGCGGGTCGAGGACTGCGGGTTTGACTCGTCGATTCTCCAGCGCCACGAAGCGGGCGCTGAAAAGGGCAACAGCAGCGAAAGCTCTGTGGTATTTTCCATCTCTGGCATGACATGCGCATCCTGCTCGCTTTCAATAGAAACGGCCCTCGCTTCGCTGGAGGGTGTCCACGAGGCTGTTGTCTCCCTGTCGCTTGAGGAGGCAAAGGTTATTTACGACCCTCAAATTGTCGGCGTCCGCAGTCTCATTAATTGCATTGAGGACTGCGGGTTCGAAGCCACCCTGCTCAACACTGTCTCTCGCAGCTCGCAGCTTGAAGCTCTCTCTCGCGTTCGCGAAATCGCCTCCTACAAGCGTGACTTTTTGATTTCTCTCTGCTTAACAGTCCCCATCATGCTTATTAGCCACTTTCATCTCCCCTTCTTGCATTTTCTCCACACTGAGCTCTGGCATGGTCTTTTTCTCGATGACCTCATCCAGTTTGTGCTCTCCTCAATTGTACAATTCACCGTAGGACGCCGCTTTTACCGGGCTTCTCTCAAAGTCTTGCTTCACCGCGCCCCCACCATGGATGTGCTGGTCTGTGTCTCGACATTCTCTGCCTATGCTTTCTCTGTCTGGTCCATCCTCTACGCCGTTCTTTTGGACCCCTCCCACAGCAAGCCATCAACTCTCTGGGACACATCCACCATGATTTTCTCTTTCATCCTCTGTGGTCGCTATCTGGAAAACAAGGCCAAGGGAAAAACTTCTCAGGCTCTGTCGCGTCTCATGTCCCTGGTTCCCTCCTCTGCCACGATTCTTGATAATGGCTCGGAAGTCCAGGTGTCATCAGACTTGCTGCAGGTTGGTGATATAGCTGTCGTCAAGCCAGGCGAAAAGCTCCCGGCCGACGGCATTGTCACCGAAGGAACATCGTATGTAGTGGAATCTCACATCACTGGTGAATCGCTGCCCGTCACCAAGAGTGACGGCGATCAAGTTACAGGTGGATCTCTCAATGGCCCTGGCGAGCTCAAATTTAGAGTCACTCATGCTGGCCAAGACACAAAACTGGCTCAGATTGTTCAAGTTGTCCAGGAAGCCCAAACGTCGCGTGCGCCTGTACAGCGTATCGCTGATTACTTTGCATCTTACTTTGTCCCCACAATCCTTGTCCTTGGATTTGGCACGTTTGTTGCTTGGATGTGTCTGTCTAGCTGGCTTGAAAAGCCTCCTGCTCTTTTTGAGTCTGGAAAGTCACATATTATGGTTTCTCTTGGCCTCTGCATTTCGGTCATTGTCGTTGCGTGCCCCTGTGCTCTCGGTCTTGCTACACCCACTGCCGTAATGGTTGGTACTGGTGTCGGAGCCGACCACGGTATTCTTATCAAGGGTGGTGCTGTTCTCGAAACCGCCCACTACATTAACACCGTCCTTTTTGACAAAACCGGCACTCTTACGCTTGGCCACATGACAGTGAGTCGCTTCCAAATTATCACCAAGATGACGCCGACAGACTTCTGGGGCACTATTGGAGCGTTGGAAGAGCGAAGTGAGCACCCCATTGCAAAAGCATTGGTAGAAAGAGCTCGCTCTGAGTGTGGCTTGCCAGAAACAGCTCGCTTTGATGGTAATGTCGCACGAGTCTCCAACTTTGCGGTGTCAATCGGCGAAGGTGTAGAGGCTGACATCGCCCTTTCGGACAAGGAATTGCATGTTCTCAGTGGACACAGCAACTTTTTGAGGAAGCATGGCGTTAATAATTTGCCTGAAATTTCTCCCTCTGAAAAGGACACGTCTGTACTTGTTTCTATTGACGGAGAGTACGTTGGTATAATTTTCCTAGGTGACACTGTGCACCCTGACGCCAAAAGAGCCATTGCTGCTTTGCACAGCCTCGGTCTTGAAGTTGGTTTGATTAGCGGAGACCAGCAGGGCGTGGCTGAGAAGGTCGCTGCAGAGGTGGGTATCCCGCTAGATCACGTCTGGGCTGGTGTTTCGCCGGATGGAAAGGTTGACATCATCAACAGCCTTCAATTTGCCGACGAAGAAGATGGCGTAGAAGGAATGGTGGAGATGACGAGCCATGGCCGGCTCACGCGGTACCGTCGAACAGTTGCAATGGTTGGCGATGGTGTTAATGACTCGCCAGCGCTGGCTGCTGCCTCGGTAGGCATTGCCATTGCAACTGCGGCCGATGTGACGATGGAAGCTGCTGACATTGTGCTGATTCGCGACAGCGCGCTTTTAGACGTGGCTCTCACTGTGGACTTGTCTCGTGCCGTGTTTGATCGTATCAAGCTGAATCTTGGCTGGGCTTTGGTATACAACCTGTTTATGATTCCGTTTGCGATGGGCTTTTTCCTGCCGTTTGGCTTTAGCATGAACCCACTGATGGCTGGCATGTGTATGGCATTTTCTTCGCTCAGCGTTGTTTTGTCTAGTTTGTCGTTGAAACGGTGGTCTCCTTCCAAGGTTCTGTCTGCCCGCAAGCCCTCCCTGTGGGCCCGTGTTCAGGGCATGTTTAGCCGCCCCGGAACATCCAGCTACCGGTCTCTTCCTCAAGTCAATGACAATGAGGTCTGAATCGTGTCTAGACGATTCCACTATTGACGACGTACGATGGCGTTATAATTTATTGCTAGTTGTATTTTATTTTCACTCCTTTTCAGATTTGCCCCACTCTCCTGTTATCCATCGCCAAGGCCCATCGCGAACTACGCCCTAGTAAAATTACTTGCCCAAAATGGATGAAGCAAAACAACACCACTTTAATCCTGTAAAAATGCCTACAGAGCCTGTCACTGCAAGTCCTTTTGTGGACTCAGCGAAGCGACAGAGCTTGGTCGGTCTGCCGCAGACGCTGCGAATTGAGCGGGTTGTCGGGACAACCGCAAGATCGACCTTTCACGTAGCCGTAGAAGAGAATTGTGTTGCATATACCGCCGGTGCCGGCGCTGTTGTGGCGTGCCTGGGTAAAGACAAGACTCAGATAGAGTCTCAGCGGTTTTTCTGTACCTCGGGGAAATCCCTGAAACGCGTGCTGACAGAGCAGGCCGCGATGCAGTCGTGGGCCTTCAACTTTGAAGCCACGGGCTCAGCCAATGTCTGCCGAGATGACTTTGGCTATTTGGTGGATACCTGTGCAATAACCAGCGGAGATGATGCTGGGGAGCATCCTCAGGCAGTGAGTGCGTCTGGATCGTCGGTGCGTGAGCGTATGAAGACAAGCTGCTGTGTGGATCTGGCTCCTGGCGGACGGTTGCTTGCAGTGGGCGAGTCCACAGGCTTTCAACCCAAAGTCTTCATCTACTCAACCTCCTCGTTGTCTGGAGACCTTCCTGTGGCTGTGATAGGCGAGCATCGCAATGGTGTGTCAGCCGTCAAGTTTTCGCCCTGCGGTCGGTTTCTGGCGACACTAGGCACCTCCAACGACGGATTTCTCTACGTGTGGAATCTGACGCGGCTCAAGGATGGCCAAATCATTTTGCACGCATCCAACAGATGCATCTCCACAATCCACGATATGATGTGGCTGTCCAGCCAGGCTCTGCTAACGGTCGGCGTGCGCCATATTCGCCTGTGGAAGGTTGACCAAAGTGCATCTTCGTCTCCTATTCTCAACGGCAGGAATGTCATATTAGACAAGCTCGGCGGATCCACGTTTGTAGCGTGTGCAAAACTTGGAGATGGTCTGGCAGCCATTCTCTCGGCTGCGGGTGACATTTGCACGCTGGGCGAAAAGGCTGCCCTGCTCACACACCATGCATCTTTAGGTGAGTCGCTGTCAGCCCTTGCATTCGATGGATCTTTTCTCTGGTACGCTACGTGCGGTGGCTGTATTGCCGCGCTGAATTGCACCTTCGACAATGACATTGTCGCGTTGCAATCAGCGCCAAACTTCCAGTCCGAACCCTGCAGCAGCAGGCGCATCATTGCACTGAAAACTGTGTCTGCTAGTTCAATGCTGGTACTTGACAATGATATTTCCATGTTTTGCAATGAAACGCTGCACTCTCTACAGACTTTCAGGCGACCCCACAACTGTGCTATGGCCAAAATGGACAGAGACAGGTATCTGACAGTGTCTCAGGACGGAGTGCTTGCCGTTCAAAATACGAAAACAAACACCTGCCAGCTGTATCGTGTTCGCCATTGTCTTTCCGAGGGGTCTACCATTAGTGCTGTGCACTACGTTGACGGAGTGGTCATTATGGGTGACAGCCTTGGTGCTGTGCATTTAGTTGAATTTGAGGGAATTGTACCCATCAAGTCTTTCAATGCCCATGGATCTCAGGTCGCCTGCATTACTTCGTACGAGGGGAAATCCGTCTGTTTTGTCGCTACTTGCAGTAGAGACCGCACCGTACAGCTGTTCAAACGAATCGATGGTCAGTGGTCTTTGCACCAGACCCTGGTAAATTTTCACAAAAGTTCAATCATTTCTCTCAAATTTTCTTGCAGTGGCGAATCTTTGATCACTATTTCAAATGATCGAACCCTGCATATCCATAAGCAAGCCGCGGCCGAAGGCGAACTATTTCCATTTGCCTATGTTTCCGAACGCAGCTGTGTTCTCAAGTCTGCACCCACCGCTTTTGTGCTGGATGAGCACTCCAATATTGTCGTTGCCACAAATGATAAACAGGTTGTCGTGTATAATAAGGGTGGCGCTGTGGCATGGTCTTTTCGAGTTGTTGATGGGCCAAATTCTCTCTTTCTGTCCCAGTTGGAGATGACTAGCAATGCCGGTGGAGAGTCTCTTATTGCACTTGGCTCTGACAAAAGTATTAGAGTCTTGGACAATCGCACCGGCGCTGTGGTTGCCACAGGCTGGGCTCACTCGGAATCGGCTGTCGGTCTTGCAATTCTTGGAGACGCTGATTCAAGAATTATTTGCAGCCTGGGTAGTGATGGCTGCACATTTTGGTGGAGACTTGTTGACGAGGAGACACCCGTGGGTAGGAGCAGGTCTCCACCTATCGGGAAAGAGATGAGAGCTTCTCCTGTGAGAAAGGTTGTCAACCAGGCTGAGCTGTCCAGGATAAAGACCATGTCGGCTGAGAATCCCAAGTTACAGCCTCCTTCGTATGGCCGTTCATCCTCGCCGCCACGCAGGCAGAGCGTTTCGCGGCCATCGACGCCACTTCGAGCCCCTGCATCTCCTGTACGACCGGCATCTCCTACACGGCCGGCATCTCCCACACGGGCCGCTTCTCCTACTCGACTGAGAGAGAGAAATGTTGCATCACCTGTCCGCGGCAATTCACCTCTAGTGGTTGCCAAAACTGTCCGTGCAGATACTGTGCGGCCAGGCGCACTTTCGATTCCCAACCGGCGTCTGGCAGCAAATGGGCTAGGGCGTAGCGGCATGAGGAAAGTATCCAATTCACGGTCTTTTGGAGACCTGAAGGGAATGGCAAGAAAGCAGGACGAAGAGGCGGCTGCGAGTGCGGACTCCGTGTGTCAGGCGCTTCGTGGATACCGTGACTGGTATGTGACGCACGGTGATACGCCAGAAAATCTTGCACAGCTCGTTGGCGAGCTTCGGGCGACTCTGCGGACGCTGGGGCAGAGTGATCAGTCAGAGATTGACGATCTCAAGCTGCGGTTTGATAAGCTTCTTACGATGGTTGAAAAGTAGGCCGTATGGTAACTTTCCGGTGTAGCTGTTGAAAGATGTATCGCTTAATGGGGAATTTATTGCATCTATTTACAAGGATTTTGGCGCTCTACTAGACTAACGTCTAGCTTTCGGCTGCCATGTTTGTGCCTCGAGCTCCTGGGCATCTTGGGACGCAGGTGCTTGCTTCTCCTTCTCAGGTTGAGGCTGTTTGGCCTCTGAGAATCCCTCTTTTAGGGGAACTGAGGCCCACTTTTGTTCCGCCGCCTGAATGCGATATTTGAGCTGGGCCTGGCGGACCTGATCCTCGTAAAGCTCTTCGAGAGTGGGATGGGAGGGTCTGTTGTAGCGCAGCCACTGCATCCACTGCGGAGCCAAGCGTTTACTGTCGTAATCTACGTGGCTGAGATGGCCGCCTTTGCGCTGGTACTCGACGATTCTGCGCATTCTGTTGGCGTTGTTATAGTCTTTGAATTCCCAGAACGTGTTGCCATCGAGATCGTAGCCGACAAAGAACTTTTTGCGGAAGGGCACAGTTCGAAGAGCTCTCCAGCGGTTGAGGGTTTGCTGGAAAGGCGTTACCTTTCCTTTGAGAAAGTCCATCGGAGGTTGGAGTTTAGTGGGTAGCAAGTAGTGGGAGTAACTAGTGCGGGTAACTAAGTGCGGGAGGCTCAAGTAGGGGTGGAGCAAGTAGGAGGGGAGGGTGGGGAAGAAGGCTACAGAGGAGCTAGGGCAGGTGGAGCTGAGATTGGGGGAGCTGAGATTGGGGGAGCTGAGATTGGGGAGCTGAGATTGGAGAGAAGAGAGGCGCAGTGACCAACACCAACTCTGTTTCTAGCTGATTCTACGCTTTGCCGAAAGCGCAGCTGCCCTCGCAAAGCTCAAGGGCCTCCAACTCGTCACATCCATCGACACACCCCGACTCGCACGGCTGACTCCCACCGGGCTTCTCCTGGGCGCCCCAGGCTTGCTTGCTCCTATCAGCAAAAATATATAAATGTCTGCGCCCGGGCCCCCTGGCGACAAGATGGCACAGGTAGCCCCAAGCATTGCACCCTACGGCTCCAATTCCGACGGTCTCCAGGTCATGGACCCGGAGCCGATCTCCATAGTCGACTGTACCTCCGACAAGCACGGGCAGAACGTCTGGGCCAAGCAGGTCTCGATTGACGGCTACGAGATTGTGCGCGGCGGCGGCCCCGTCGGGGCCTACGCTGTCTGGCAGGTGACAGTTGTGACAGCCTCCAACAGCACTGTGCGCTTCCACAAGCGGTACTCGGAGTTTGATCAGTTCCGCGCCGAGCTGCTGCGCGCCTTCCCCGGCCGCGAAAGAGAGATCCCGCGCCTGCCTGCCAAGAGCGTGTTTGCCAAGTTCAGCTCGGCCTTCATGGAGGAGCGCCGGGCGGGGCTCGAGTATTTTGCAACCTGCGTGCTGCTCAACCCGGAGTTTGCCAGCAGCAAGGTGGTGCAGCGCTTCATCAGGAGGTAGCGGCGGGGCATGATATTTATTGGCATATTTATTAATGAATGAATGGAATGGCAGCGGCCCCCTGGGCAGGCCTATTCTTGAAGCGCCGCTAGGCGCCGCCCTTGGATCCGGCAGTGTGCTCGCTGCGCTCGTTGCGAAGCGGCGGGCGGCAGCGGCCCACGACGGCAGGAAGCGGCTCAGCAAGCGCTGCGAGCACCACCACGGGATCTGGGGAGCAGCGCCCTTTCTCCCCAGCAGCCGGGCCGGGGACTTGTGGTCCCGGCAGCACCTGCCAGCCAGCTCTGTCAGCGGCCAGTGCTTACTACTGCCCCGGCGTGGTTTTTCCGACCTCCGCGGCGCAGTGGGAGCTTCCAGGCCCGGAAAAATGTCAGCAAGTGCGCTGCCGGGCAGCTGTGGACCCAGGCCGTTGGCCCAGGCCTGGCCGGCTGGCTTGGCTATCTCCCAGCGCCTCAGCCAGCGGGCGGAACGCAGTGAGGAGACGACAATGAAACTGAGCGGAGGAGGGCGCTGCGCTGCTGGCTGTGCGCCGGAGGTTTGTCAGCTAGTCAGACAGGCTGCGCCGCCGCAGTCCTCCCGCCGACTCCCTCACTAGCACTTTGTAAGCCCGCCGCGTGTTCCGCACGTTCTGGAAGCGTGGGGCTCAGCCTCACAGCCCGAGGGGAAAATTAGTAATGGGCTCACGTGAGCAGGTGGCCCAGACTGCTGTCAAACCAGCATTATAAAACCAGGCCTCTGCCACTCTCGCCAAGTCAGCACCATTTTTTCAAGCAAACTCGCAACCAGAGCTCTTCGAGGCGTAGCACTAGGAGCCATCAGCATCACCAACTACCCATATAGAAACATGTCGACCAACCACCACAAGGCAGTCATTATTGGCTCGGGCCCGGCCGCCCACACGGCCGCCGTCTACCTGGCGCGTGCCGAGATCAAGCCGACGCTTTACGAGGGCATGATGGCCAATGGCATTGCCGCCGGCGGCCAGCTGACCACCACAACGGAAATTGAGAACTTTCCGGGCTTTCCGGAGGGTCTCCAGGGCCAGGAGCTCATGGAGCGCATGAGAGCCCAGTCGGAGCGCTTCGGCACGGAAATCATCACCGAGACCGTCGCCAAGGTCGACCTGTCGCAGCGCCCCTTCAAGTTCTGGCTGGAGTGGAGAGAGGACGAGGAGCCCCAGACTGCTGATGTCATCATCATGGCCACGGGTGCTTCCGCCAAGCGTCTCCACCTGCCCGGCGAGGAGGAGTACTGGCAAAAGGGCATTTCTGCCTGCGCTGTGTGCGACGGTGCGGTCCCGATTTTCCGCAACAAGCCGCTCGCCGTTGTCGGCGGCGGTGACTCGGCCGCCGAGGAGGCCCTCTTCTTGACCAAGTACGGCTCCAAGGTCTACGTGCTGGTGCGTAAGGACAAGCTGCGCGCTTCAAACATTATGGCCAAGCGCCTGCTCTCGCACCCCAAGGTGGAGGTGCTTTTCAACACCATCACCCACAGCGTCAAGGGCGACGGCAAGCTGCTCAACGCCGTGGCGATTGAGAACGTGGCCACCAAGGAAAAGAGCGATCTGCCCGTGAGCGGTCTGTTCTACGCCATTGGCCACGTCCCGGCCACCGCCATTGTCAAGGACCAGGTCGATACTGACGAGGACGGATACATCAAGACTGTCCCTGGCACCACCCACACGTCCGTCAAGGGTCTGTTTGCGGCCGGAGATGTCCAAGACAAGCGCTACCGCCAGGCCATCACTTCGGCAGGCACTGGCTGCATGGCTGCTCTTGACGCCGAGAAGCTGCTAGCTGAGGAGGAGGATTAGATAGACTTTAGATCCAGATAATTAATATTCTTTTTTTTTAAAATCTTGTCAAGGCACGGTGCGTCTGGGGTCTGCTGGAGCGCTCTGCTGGAACCACCTGGGCATGCCGCCGGCGGCCAGCGCTCCGCTGTAAGCATTTGGGGTGGAACCCGCAGTGCTCGCTTCGCTCGCTGGCCCCTTAATGGGCAATCCTGGGGCTTTGCCCCAAGATCCGGCGTCCGGCAGCGAGCGCGGAGCGTGAGCACTACGGGGTCTGGGGCAGAGCC